>CAWVNZ010000150.1:0-35424 GCA_963930735.1 Dioctria linearis | reverse complement strand
ATAGTTCTGGGCAATATTTTTAACACAAAGTAAAAATTCGATAACTTTATTATTTTTGTTTTAGATAATTTGCAAGAATTTTATGAATAGTTCTGTGCAATGTTTTTAACACAAAGTAAAAATTCGATAACTCTATTATTTTTGTTCTAGATGATTTGCAAGAACTTTAGGAATAGTTCTGTGCAATATTTTTAACACAAATTTGCAAGAACTTTAGGAATAGTTCTGTGCAATATTTTAAACACAAAGTAAAAATTCGATAACTTTATTATTTTTGTTTTAGATAATTTGCAAGAACTTTAGGAATAGTTCTGTGCAATATTTTTAACACAAAGTAAAAATTCGATAACTTTATTATTTTTGTTTTATATAATTTGCAAGAATTTTATGAATCGTTCCTTACAATGTTTTTAACACAAAGTAAAAATCCGATAGCTCTATTATTTTTGTTCTACATAATTTGAAAGAACTTTAGGAATAGATCTGTGCAATATTTTTAACACAAAGTAAAAATTCGGTAAATTTTATTAATTTTTTTGTTCTAGATAATTAGCAAGAACTTTGGGAATAGTTCTATGCACTATTATTAACACAAAGTAAAAATTCGATAACTTTATTATTTTTGTTATAGATAATTTGCAAGAACTTTAGGAATAGTTCTGGGCAATATTTTTAACACAAAATAAAAATTCGATAACTTTATTATTTTTGTTTTAGATAATTTGCTAGAATTTTATGAATAGTTCTGTGCAATGTTTTTAACACAAAGTAAAAATTCGATAACTCTATTATTTTTGTTCTAGATGATTTGCAAGAACTTTAGGAATAGTTGTGTGCAATATTTTTAACACAAAGTCAAAATTCGATAACTTTATTATTTTTGTTTTAGATAATTTGCAAGAACTTTAGGAATAGTTCTGTGCAATGTTTTTAACACAAAGTAAAAATTCGATAACTGTATTATTTTTGTTTTCGAGAATTTGCAAGAACTTTAGGAATAGTTCTGTGCAATATTTTTAACACAAAGTAAAAATGCGATAACTGTATTATTTTTGTTTTATATAATTTGCAAGAACTTTAGGAATAGTTCTGTGCAATATTTTTAACACAAAGTAAAAATTCGATAACTGTATTATTTTTGTTTTATATAATTTGCAACAACTTTAGGAATAGTTCTGTGCAATATTTTTAACACAAATTTGCAAGAACTTTAGGAATAGTTCTGTGCAATAATTTTAACACAAAGGAAAAATTCGATAACTTTATTATTTTTGTTTTAGATAATTTGCAAGAACTTTAGGAATAGTTCTGTGGAATATTTTTAACAGAAAGAAAAAATTCGATAACTTTATTATTTTTGTTTTAGATAATTTGCAAGAATTTTATGAATAGTTCTGTGCAATGTTTTTAACACAAAGTAAAAATTCGATAACTTTATTATTTTTGTTCTAGATAATTTGCAAGAACTTTAGGAATAGTTCTTTGCAATATTGTTAACACAAAGTAAAAATTCGATAACTTTATTATTTTTGTTTTAGATAATTTGCAAGAACTTTAGGAATAGTTCTGTGCAATATTTTTAACACAAAGTAAAAATTCGATAACTTTATTATTTTTGTTTTAGATAATTTGAAAGCACTTTAGGAATAGTTCTGTGCAATATTTTTAACACAAAGTAAAAATTCGATAACTTTATTATTTTTGTTTTAGATAATTTGCAAGAATTTTATGAATAGTTCTGTGCAATGTTTTTAAAACAAAGTAAAAATTCGATAACTTTATTATTTTTGTTCTAGATAATTTGCAAGAACTTTAGGAATAGTTCTTTTCAATATTGTTAACACAAAGTAAAAATTCGATAACTTTATTATTTTTGTTTTAGATAATTTACAAGAACTTTATGAATAGTTCTGTGCAATATTTTTAACACAAAGTAAAAATTGGGTAAATTTTATTAATTTTCTTGTTCTAGATATTTAGCAAGAACTTTAGGAATAGTTCTGTGCAATATTTTTAACACAAAGTAAAAATTCGATAACTTTATTATTTTTGCTTTAGATAATTTGCAAGAACTTTAGGAATAGTTCTGTGCAATATTTTTAACACAAAGTAAAAATTCGATAACTTTATTATTTTTGTTTTAGATAATTTGCAAGAACTTTAGGAATAGTTCTGTGCAATATTTTTAACACAAAGTAAAAATTCGATTACTTTATTATTTTTGTTTTAGATAATTTGCAAGCACTTTGGGAATAGTTCTGTGCATTAATTTTAACACAAAGCAAAAATTCGATAATTCTATTATTTTTGTTCTAGATAATTTGCAAGAACTTTAGGAATAGTTCTGTGCAATATTTTTAACACAAAGTAAAAATTCGGTAAATTTTATTAATTTTTTTATTCTAGAAAATTAGCAAGAACTTTGGGAATATTTCTGTGCGATATTTTTAACACAAAGTAAAAATTCGAAAATTTTATTATTTTTGTTCTAGATAATTTGCAAGAATTTGAGGAATAGTTCTGTGCAATATTTTTAACACAAAGTAAAAATTCGATAACTTTATTATTTTTGCTTTAGATAATTTTCAAGAACTTTAGGAATAGTTCTGTGCAATATTTTTAACACAAAGTAAAAATTCGGTAAATTTTATTAATTCTTTTATTCTAGAAAATTAGCAAGAACTTTGGGAATAGTTCTGTGCGATATTGTTACCACAAAGTAAAAACTCGATAACTCTATTATTTCTCTTCTAGATAATTTGCAAGCACTTTAGGAATATTTCTGTGCAATATTTTTAACACAAAGTAAAAATTCGATAACTTTGTTATTTTTTTTTAGATAATTTGCAAGAATTTTATGAATAGTTCTGTGCAATGTTTTTAACACAAAGTAAACATTCGATAACTCCATTATTTTTGTTCTAGATAATTTTCAAGAACTTTAGGAATAGTTCTGTGCCATATTTTTAACACAAATTTGCAAGAACTTTAGGAATAGTTCTGTGCAATAATTTTAACACAAAGTAAAAATTCGATAACTTTATTATTTTTGTTTTAGATAATTTGCAAGAACTTTAGGAATAGTTCTGTACAATATTTTTAATACAAAGTAAAAATTCGTTAAATTTTATTAATTTTTTTATTCTAGAAAATTAGCAAGAACTTTGGGAATAGTTCTGTGCGATATTTTTAACACAAAGTAAAAATTCGATAACTCTATTATTTTTCTTCTAGATAATTTGCAAGCACTTTAGGAATATTTCTGTGCAATATTTTTAACACAAAGTAAAAATTCGGTAAATTTTATTAATTTTTTTGTTCTAGATATTTAGCAAGAACTTTAGGAATAGTTCTGTGCAATATTTTTAACACAAAGTAAAAATTCGATAACTTTCTTATTTTTGTTTTAGATAATTTGCAAGAACTTTAGGAATAGTTCTGTGCAATATTTTTAACACAAAGTAAAAATTCGATAACTTTATTATTTTTGTTTTAAATAATTTGCAAGAACTTTAGGAATAGTGCTGTGCAATATTTTTAACACAAAGTAAAATTTCGATAACTCTATTCTTTTTGTTCTATATAATTTGCAAGAACTTTAGGAATAGTTCTGTGCAATATTTTTAACACAAATTTGCAAGAACTTTAGGAATAGTTCTGTGCAATATTTTTAACACAAAGTAAAAATTCGATAACGTTATTATTTTTGTTTTAGAGAATTTGCAAGAACTTTAGGAATAGTTCTGTGCAATATTTTTAACACAAAGTAAAAATTCGATAACTTTGTTATTTTTTTTTAGATAATTTGCAAGAATTTTATGAATAGTTCTGTGCAATGTTTTTAACACAAAGTAAACATTCGATAACTCCATTATTTTTGTTCTAGATAATTTTCAAGAACTTTAGGAATAGTTCTGTGCCATATTTTTAACACAAATTTGCAAGAACTTTTGGAATAGTTCTGTGCACTATTATTAACACAAAGTAAAAATTCGATAACTTTATTATTTTTGTTTTAGATAATTTGCAAGAACTTTAGGAATAGTTCTGGGCAATATTTTTAACACAAAGTAAAAATTCGATAACTTTATTATTTTTGTTTTAGATAATTTGCAAGCACTTTAGGAATAGTTCTGTGCAATATTTTTAACACAAAGTAAAAATTCGATAACTTTCTTATTTTTGTTTTAGATAATTTGCAAGAACTTTAGGAATTGTTCTGTGCAATATTTTTAACACAAAGTAAAAATTCGATAACTTTATTATTTTTGTTTTAAATAATTTGCAAGAACTTTAGGAATAGTGCTGTGCAATATTTTTAACACAAAGTAAAATTTCGATAACTCTATTATTTTTGTTCTATATAATTTGCAAGAACTTTAGGAATAGTTCTGTGCAATATTTTTAACACAAATTTGCAAGAACTTTAGGAATAGTTCTGTGCAATATTTTTAACACAAAGTAAAAATTCGATAACGTTATTATTTTTGTTTTAGAGAATTTGCAAGAACTTTAGGAATAGTTCTGTGCAATATTTTTAACACAAAGTAAAAATTCGATAACTTTGTTATTTTTTTTTAGATAATTTGCAAGAATTTTATGAATAGTTCTGTGCAATGTTTTTAACACAAAGTAAACATTCGATAACTCCATTATTTTTGTTCTAGATAATTTTCAAGAACTTTAGGAATAGTTCTGTGCCATATTTTTAACACAAATTTGCAAGAACTTTAGGAATAGTTCTGTGCACTATTATTAACACAAAGTAAAAATTCGATAACTTTCTTATTTTTGTTTTAGATAATTTGCAAGAACTTTAGGAATAGTTCTGTGCAATATTTTTAACACAAAGTAAAAATTCGATAACTTTATTATTTTTGTTTTAGATAATTTGCAAGAATTTTATGAATAGTTCTGTGCAATGTTTTTAAAACAAAGTAAAAATTCGATAACTTTATTATTTTTGTTCTAGATAATTTGCAAGAACTTTAGGAATAGTTCTTTTCAATATTGTTAACACAAAGTAAAAATTCGATAACTTTATTATTTTTGTTTTAGATAATTTACAAGAACTTTATGAATAGTTCTGTGCAATATTTTTAACACAAAGTAAAAATTGGGTAAATTTTATTAATTTTCTTGTTCTAGATATTTAGCAAGAACTTTAGGAATAGTTCTGTGCAATATTTTTAACACAAAGTAAAAATTCGATAACTTTATTATTTTTGTTCTAGATAATTTGCAAGAACTTTAGGAATAGTTCTGTGCAATATTTTTAACACAAAGTAAAAATTCGATAACTTTATTATTTTTGCTTTAGATAATTTGCAAGAACTTTAGGAATAGTTCTGTGCAATATTTTTAACACAAAGTAAAAATTCGATAACGTTATTATTTTTGTTTTAGAGAATTTGCAAGAACTTTAGGAATAGTTCTGTGCAATATTCTTAACACAAAGTAAAAATTCGATAACTTTGTTATTTTTTTTTAGATAATTTGCAAGAATTTTATGAATAGTTCTGTGCAATGTTTTTAACACAAAGTAAACATTCGATAACACCATTATTTTTGTTCTAGATAATTTTCAAGAACTTTAGGAATAGTTCTGTGCCATATTTTTAACACAAATTTGCAAGAACTTTAGGAATAGTTCTGTGCACTATTATTAACACGAAGTAAAAATTCGATAACTTTATTATTTTTGTTTTAGATAATTTGCAAGAACTTTAGGAATAGTTCTGGGCAATATTTTTAACACAACGTAAAAATTCGATAACTTTATTATTTTTGTTTTAGATAATTTGCAAGCACTTTAGGAATAGTTCTGTGCAATATTTTTAACACAAAGTAAAAATTCGATAACTTTCTTATTTTTGTTCTAGATAATTTGCAAGAACTTTAGGAATAGTTCTTTGCAATATTGTTAACACAAAGTAAAAATTCGATAACTTTATTATTTTTGTTTTAGATAATTTGCAAGAACTTTAGGAATAGTTCTGTGCAATATTTTTAACACAAAGTAAAAATTCGATAACTTTATTATTTTTGTTTTAGATAATTTGCAAGCACTTTAGGAATAGTTCTGTGCAATATTTTTAACACAAAGTAAAAATTCGATAACTTTATTATTTTTGTTTTAGATAATTTGCAAGAATTTTATGAATAGTTCTGTGCAATGTTTTTAAAACAAAGTAAAAATTCGATAACTTTATTATTTTTGTTCTAGATAATTTGCAAGAACTTTAGGAATAGTTCTTTTCAATATTGTTAACACAAAGTAAAAATTCGATAACTTTATTATTTTTGTTTTAGATAATTTACAAGAACTTTATGAATAGTTCTGTGCAATATTTTTAACACAAAGTAAAAATTGGGTAAATTTTATTAATTTTCTTGTTCTAGATATTCAGCAAGAACTTTAGGAATAGTTCTGTGCAATATTTTTAACACAAAGTAAAAATTCGATAACTTTATTATTTTTGTTCTAGATAATTTGCAAGAACTTTAGGAATAGTTCTGTGCAATATTTTTAACACAAAGTAAAAATTCGATAACTTTATTATTTTTGCTTTAGATAATTTGCAAGAACTTTAGGAATAGTTTTGTGCAATATTTTTAACACAAAGTAAAAATTCGATAACTTTATTATTTTTGTTTTAGATAATTTGCAAGAACTTTAGGAATAGTTCTGTGCAATATTTTTAACACAAAGTAAAAATACGATAACTTTATTATTTTTGTTTTAGATAATTTGCAAGCACTTTGGGAATAGTTCTGTGCAATATTTTTAACACAAAGTAAAAATTCGATAATTCTATTATTTTTGTTCTAGATAATTTGCAAGAACTTTAGGAATAGTTCTGTGCAATATTTTTAACACAACGTAAAAATTCGGTAAATTTTATTAATTTTTTTATTCTAGAAAATTAGCAAGAACTTTGGGAATATTTCTGTGCGATATTTTTAACACAAAGTAAAAATTCGAAAATTTTATTATTTTTGTTCTAGATAATTTGCAAGAATTTGAGGAATAGTTCTGTGCAATATTTTTAACACAAAGTAAAAATTCGATAACTTTATTATTTTTGCTTTAGATAATTTTCAAGAACTTTAGGAATAGTTCTGTGCAATATTTTTAACACAAAGTAAAAATTCGGTAAATTTTATTAATTCTTTTATTCTAGAAAATTAGCAAGAACTTTGGGAATAGTTCTGTGCGATATTGTTAACACAAAGTAAAAACTCGATAACTCTATTATTTCTCTTCTAGATAATTTGCAAGCACTTTAGGAATAGTTCTGTGCAATATTTTTAACACAAAGTTAAAATTCGGTAAATTTTATTAATTTTTTTGTTCTGGACATTTAGCAAGAACTTTAGGAATAGTTCTGTGCAATATTTTTAACACAAAGTAAAAATTCGATAACTTTCTTATTTTTGTTTTAGATAATTTGCAAGAAATTTAGGAATAGTTCTGTGCAATATTTTTAACACAAATTTGCAAGAACTTTAGGAATATTTCTGTGCAATAATTTTAACACAAAGTAAAAATTCGATAACTTTATTATTTTTGTTTTAGATAATTTGCAAGAACTTTAGGAATAGTTCTGTGCAATATTTTTAAAACAAAGTAAAAATTCGGTAAATTTTATTAATTTTTTTATTCTAGAAAATTAGCAAGAACTTTGGGAATAGTTCTGTGCGATATTTTTAACACAAAGTAAAAATTCCATAACTTTATTATTTTTGTTTTATATAATTTGCAAGAACTTTTGGAATAGTTCTGTGCAATATTTTTAACACAAATTTGCAAGAACTTTAGGAATAGTTCTGTGCAATAATTTTAACACAAAGTAAAAATTCGATAACTTTCTTATTTTTGTTTTAGATAATTTGCAAGAACTTTAGGAATAGTTCTGTGCAATATTTTTAACACAAAGTAAAAATACGATAACTTTATTATTTTTGTTTTATATAATTTGCAAGAACTTTTGGAATAGTTCTGTGCAATATTTTTAACACAAATTTGCAAGAACTTTAGGAATAGTTCTGTGCAATAATTTTAACACAAAGTAAAAATTCGATAACTTTCTTATTTTTGTTTTAGATAATTTGCAAGATCTTTAGGAATAGTTCTGTGCAATATTTTTAACACAAAGTAAAAATTCGGTAAATTTTATTAATTTTTTTATTCTAGAAAATTAGCAAGAACTTTGGGAATAGTTCTGTGCGATATTTTTAACACAAAGTAAAAATTCGATAACTTTATTATTTTTGTTTTATATAATTTGCAAGAACTTTTGGAATAGTTCTGTGCAATATTTTTAACACAAATTTGCAAGAACTTTAGGAATAGTTCTGTGCAATAATTTTAACACAAAGTAAAAATTCGATAACTTTCTTATTTTTGTTTTAGATAATTTGCAAGAACTTTAGGAATAGTTCTGTGCAATATTTTTAATACAAAGTAAAAATTCGTTAAATTTTATTAATTTTTTTATTCTAGAAAATTAGCAAGAACTTTGGGAATAGTTCTGTGCGATATTTTTAACACAAAGTAAAAATTCGATAACTCTATTATTTTTCTTCTAGATAATTTGCAAGCACTTTAGGAATATTTCTGTGCAATATTTTTAACACAAAGTAAAAATTCGGTAAATTTTATTAATTTTTTTGTTCTAGATATTTAGCAAGAACTTTAGGAATAGTTCTGTGCAATATTTTTAACACAAAGTAAAAATTCGATAACTTTCTTATTTTTGTTTTAGATAATTTGCAAGAACTTTAGGAATAGTTCTGTGCAATATTTTTAACACAAAGTAAAAATTCGATAACTTTATTATTTTTGTTTTAAATAATTTGCAAGAACTTTAGGAATAGTGCTGTGCAATATTTTTAACACAAAGTAAAATTTCGATAACTCTATTATTTTTGTTCTATATAATTTGCAAGAACTTTAGGAATAGTTCTGTGCAATATTTTTAACACAAATTTGCAAGAACTTTAGGAATAGTTCTGTGCAATATTTTTAACACAAAGTAAAAATTCGATAACGTTATTATTTTTGTTTTAGAGAATTTGCAAGAACTTTAGGAATAGTTCTGTGCAATATTTTTAACACAAAGTAAACATTCGATAACTTTGTTATTTTTTTTTAGATAATTTGCAAGAATTTTATGAATAGTTCTGTGCAATGTTTTTAACACAAAGTAAACATTCGATAACTCCATTATTTTTGTTCTAGATAATTTTCAAGAACTTTAGGAATAGTTCTGTGCCATATTTTTAACACAAATTTGCAAGAACTTTAGGAATAGTTCTGTGCACTATTATTAACACAAAGTAAAAATTCGATAACTTTATTATTTTTGTTTTAGATAATTTGCAAGAACTTTAGGAATAGTTCTGGGCAATATTTTTAACACAAAGTAAAAATTCGATAACTTTATTATTTTTGTTTTAGATAATTTGCAAGAATTTTATGAATAGTTCTGTGCAATGTTTTTAACACAAAGTAAAAATTCGATAACTCTATTATTTTTGTTCTAGATGATTTGCAAGAACTTTAGGAATAGTTCTGTGCAATATTTTTAACACAAATTTGCAAGAACTTTAGGAATAGTTCTGTGCAATATTTTAAACACAAAGTAAAAATTCGATAACTTTATTATTTTTGTTTTAGATAATTTGCAAGAACTTTAGGAATAGTTCTGTGCAATATTTTTAACACAAAGTAAAAATTCGATAACTTTATTATTTTTGTTTTATATAATTTGCAAGAATTTTATGAATCGTTCCTTACAATGTTTTTAACACAAAGTAAAAATCCGATAACTCTATTATTTTTGTTTTAGATAATTTGCAAGAACTTTATGAATAGTTCTGTGCAATGTTTTTAACACAAAGTAAAAATTCGATAACTCTATTATTTTTGTTCTAGATGATTTGCAAGAACTTTAGGAATAGTTCTGTGCAATATTTTTAACACAAATTTGCAAGAACTTTAGGAATAGTTCTGTGCAATATTTTAAACACAAAGTAAAAATTCGATAACTTTATTATTTTTGTTCTACATAATTTGAAAGAACTTTAGGAATAGATCTGTGCAATATTTTTAACACAAAGTAAAAATTCGGTAAATTTTATTAATTTTTTTGTTCTAGATAATTAGCAAGAACTTTGGGAATAGTTCTATGCAATATTTTTAACACAAAGTAAAAATTCGATAACTCTATTATTTTGTTTTAGATAATTTGCAAGAACTTTAGGAATAGTTCTGTGCAATATTTTTAACACAAACTAAAAATTCGATAACTTTATTATTTTTGTTTTAGATAATTTGCAAGAACTTTAGGAATAGTCCTGTGCAATATTTTTAACACAAATTAAAAATTCGATAACTTTATTATTTTTGTTCTAGATAATTTGCAAGAACTTTAGGAATAGTTTTGTGCAATATTTTTAACACAAAGTAAAAATTCGATAACTTTATCATTTTTGTCTTAGATAATTTGCAAGAATTTTATGAATAGTTCTGTGCAATATTTTTAACATAAAGTAAAAGTTCGATAACTTTATTATTTTTGTTTCAGGTAATTTGCAAGAACTTTAGGAATAGTTCTGTGCAATAACTGAAGAATTGCTACAATACTCTTTTATTTTCACAACTTATGCTGTTACAATACTCTTATATTTTCACAATTTATGCTGCTACAATATCTTTTATTTCCCACAATTTATGCTGTTACAATACTCTTTTATTTTCACAATTTATGCTGTTACAATACTCTTTTATTGTCACAATATATGTTGTTACAATACTCTTTTATTTTCCACAATTTATGCTGTTACAATACTCTTTTATTTTCCCAATTATGCTCTTATAATACTCTTTTATTTTTACAATTTATGCTGTTACAATATCCTTTATTTTCCACAATGTATGCTGTTACAATACTCTCTTATTTTCACAATTTACGTTCCTAAAATACTCTTTTATTTTCCACAATTTATGCTGTTACAAAACTCTTTTATTTTCGCAATTTATGCTGTTACAATACTCTTTTATTTTCACAATCTATGCTGCTACAATAATCTTCTATTTTCCACAATTTATGCTGTTATAATATTCTTTTATTTTCACAATTTACGTTGTTACAATACTCTTTTATTTTCCACAATATATGCTGTTACAATACTCTTTTAGTTTCTACAATTTATGCTGTTACAATAATCGTTTATTTTCTACAATTTATGCCTTTACAACAATCTTTTATTTTCACAACTTATGCTGTTACAATACTCTTTTATTTTCCGCAATTTATGCTGTTACAATACTCTTTTATTTTCACAACTTACGCTCTTACACTATCTTTTGTTTTCCATAATGTACGCTGTTACAATACTCTTTTATTTTCACAATTTACGCTGCCAAAATACTCTTTTATTTTCACAACTTATGCTGTTACAATACTCTTATATTTTCACAACTTATGCTCTTACACTATCTTTTGTTTTCCACAATGTATGCTGTTACAATACTCTTTTATTTTCACACTTTACGCTGCTACAATACTCTTTTATTTTCACAACTTATGCTGTTACAATACTCTTATATTTTCACAATTTATGCTGCTACAATATCTTTTATTTCCCACAATTTATGCTGTTACAATACACTTTTATTTTGACAATTTATGCAGTTACAATACTCTTTTATTTTCACAATATATGTTGTTACAATACTCTTTTATTTTCCACAATTTATGCTGTTACAATACTCTTTTATTTTACCAATTATGCTCTTACAATACTCTTTTATTTTCATAATATATGCTGTTACAATATCTTTTATTTTCCACAATGTATGCCGTTATAATACTCTTTTATTTTCCCAATCTACGCTCCTAAAATACTCTTTTATTTTCCATAATTTATGCTGTTACAATAATCTTTTATTTTCCGCAATTTATGCTGTTGCAATTCTCTTTAATTTTCATAATTTATGCTGTTACGACACTCTTTTATTTTCACAATATATGCTGTTACAATAATCTTTTATTTTCCACAATTTATGCTCTTACAATACTCTTTTATTGTCCCAATTTATGCTCTTACAATACCCTTTTATTTTCACAATTTATGCTGTTACAATATCTTTTATTTTCACAATTTATGCTGTTACAATACTCTTTTATTTTCCACAATTTATGCCGTTACAATACTCTTATATTTTCACAATTTATGCTGCTAGTATATCTTTTATTTCCCACAATTTATGCTGTTACAATACTCTTTTATTTTCACAACTTATGCTGTTACAATACTCTCTTATTTTCACAATATATGCTGTTACAGTAATCTTTTATTTTCACAATTTATGCTGCTATAATATCTTTTATTTCCCACAATTTATGCTGTTACAATACTCTTTTATTTTCCCAATTTATGCTCTTACAGTAATCTTTTATTTTCACAATTTATGCTGTTACAATATCTTTTATTTTCCGTAATTTATGCTGTTACAACACTCTTTTTTTTCACAACTTATGCTGTTACAATACTCTTTTATTTTCACAATTTATGCTGTTACAATATCTTTTATTTTCCGTAATTTATGCTGTTACAACCCTCGTTTTTCACAACTTATGCTGTTACAATTCTCTTTTATTTTCACAATTTATGCTCTTACAATACTCTTTTATTTTAACGATTTATGCTGTTACAATATCTTTTATTTTCATAATGTATGCTGTTACAATACTCTTTTATTTTCAACAATTTATGCGGTTACAATACTCTTAGATTTTCACAATTTATGCTGCTACAATATCTTTTATTTCCCACAATTTATGATGCTACAATACTCTTTTATTTTCACAATTTATGCTGTTACAATACTCTTTTATTTTCACAATATATGCTGTTACAATAATCTTTTATTTTCCACAATTTATGCTCTTACAATACTCTTATATTTTCATAATTTATGCTGCTACAATATCTTTTATTTTCCACAATTTATGCTCTTACAATACTCTTTTATTTTCCCAATTTATGCTCATACAGTTCTCTTTTATTTTCACTATTTATGTTGTTACAATACTCTTTTATTTTCACAATATATGCTGTTACAGTAATCTTTTATTTTCACAATTTATTCTGTTACAATACTCTTTTTTTTCACAACTTATGCTGTTACAATACTCTTTTATTTTCCACAATTTACTCTGATACAATACTCTTATATTTTCACAATTCATGCTGTTACCATACTCTTTTATTTTCCACAATTTATGCTGTTACAATACTCTTTTATTTCCACAGCTTATGCTGTTACAATACTCTTATATTTTCTCAATTTATCCTGTTACAATACTCTTATATTTTCACAATTTATTCTGCTACAATATCTTTTCTTCCCACAGTTTATACTGTTACAATACTCTTATATTTTCACAATAATATGCTCTTACAATACTCTTTTATTTTCACTATTTATGCTGTTACAATAATCTTATATTTTCCACAATTTATGCTCTTACAATACTCTTTTATTTTCTCAATTTATCCTGTTACAATACTCTTATATTTTCACAATTTATTCTGCTACAATATCTTTTCTTCCCACAGTTTATGATGCTACAATACTCTTTTATTTTCACAACTTATGCTGTTACAATACTCTTTTATTTTCACAATATATGCTGTTACAGTAATCTTTTATTTTCACAATTTATGCTGCTATAATATCTTTTATTTCCCACAATTTATGCTGTTACAATACTCTTTTATTTTCAAAATTTATGTTGTTACAATACTTTTTTATTTTCACAATATATGCTGTTACAATAATCTTCTATTTTCCACAATTTATGCTCTTACAATACTCTTTTATTTTCCCAATTTATGCTCTTACAGTAATCTTTTATTTTCACAATTTATGCTGTTACAATATCTTTTATTTTCCGTTATTTATGCTGCTACAATACTCTTTTATTTTCTACAATTTATGCTGTTACCATACTCTTTTATTTTCCACAATTTATGCTGTTACATTACTCTTTTATTTCCACAGCTTATGCTGTTACAATACTCTTATATTTTCTCAATTTATCCTGTTACAATACTCTTATATTTTCACAAATTATTCTGCTACAATATCTTTTCTTCCCACAGTTTATACTGTTACAATTCTCTTTTATTTTCACAATTTATGCTCTTACAATACTCTTTTATTTTAACGATTTATGCTGTTACAATATCTTTTATTTTCATAATGTATGCTGTTACAATACTCTTTTATTTTCAACAATTTATGCGGTTACAATACTCTTAGATTTTCACAATTTATGCTGCTACAATATCTTTTATTTCCCACAATTTATGATGCTACAATACTCTTTTATTTTCACAATTTATGCTGTTACAATACTCTTTTATTTTCACAATATATGCTGTTACAATAATCTTTTATTTTCCACAATTTATGCTCTTACAATACTCTTATATTTTCATAATTTATGCTGCTACAATATCTTTTATTTTCCACAATTTATGCTCTTACAATACTCTTTTATTTTCCCAATTTATGCTCATACAGTTCTCTTTTATTTTCACAATTTATGCTGTCACAATATCTTTTATTTTCCGTAATTTATCCTGTTACAGCACTCACAGCACTCTTTTTTTTACAACTTATGCTGTTACAATACTCTTTTATTTTCACAATTTATGCTGTTAAAATACTCTTTTATTTTCACAATTTATGCTGTTATAATACTCTTTTATTTTCCACAATTTATGCAGTTACAATACTCTTATATTTTCACAATTTAAACTGCTACAGCTGTAACAGCATAACTGTTACAACACTCTTTTATTTTCCTCAAGTTATGCTGTTACAATACACTGTTATTTTCCACAAGTTATGCTGTTACAATACTCTGTTATTTTCCACAATTTATGCTGTTACAATACTCTTATATTTTCATAATTTATACTGCTACAATATCCTTTCTTTCCCAAAATTTATGCTGTTACAATACTCTTTTATTTTCACAATTTATGCTGTTACAATTCTCTTTTATTTTCACAATTTATGCTGCTAAAATAATCTTTTATTTTCCACAATTTATGCTGTTACAATATTCTTTTATTTTCACAATTTATGTTGTTACAATACTCTTTTATTTTCCACAATATATGCTGTTACAATACTCTTTTAGTTTCTACAAGTTATGCTGTTACAACACTCTTTTATTTTCACAATTTATGCTGTTACAATATCTTTTATTTTCCACAATTTATGCTGTTACAATACTCTTTAATTTTCACAATTTATGCTGTTACAATACTCTTTTATTTTCCACAATATATGCAGTTACAATACTCTTTTATTTTCTACAATTTATGCTGTTACAACACTCTTTTATTTTCACAACTTATGCTCTTACACTATCTTTTGTTTTCCACAATGTATGCTGTTACAATACTCTTTTATTTTCACAATTTACGCTGCTAGATTTCTCTTTTATTTTCACAACATATGCTGTTACAATACTCTTATATGTTCACAATTTATTCTCTTACACTATCTTTTGTTTTCCACAATGTATGCTGTTACAATACTCTTTTATTTTCACAATTTCCGCTGCTACAATACTCTTTTATTTTCACAACTTATGCTGTTACAATACTCTTTTATTTTCCGTAATTTATGCTGTAACAATACTCTTTTATTTTCACAACTTATGCTGTTACAATACTCTCATATTTTCACAATTTATGCTGCTACAATATCTTTTATTTCCCACAATTTATGCTGTTACAATACTCTTTTATTTTCACAATTTATGCCGTTACAATATCTCTTATTTTCCACAATTTATGCTGGTACAATACTCTTTTATTTTCCACAATTTATGATGTTACAATTCTCTTTTATTTTTCAAAATTTATGCTGTTACAATACTCTTTTATTTTCCACAATTTATGCTGTTACAACACTCTTTTATTTTCCACAAGTTATGCTGTTACAATACACTGTTATTTTCCACAATTTATGCTGTTACAATACTCTTTTCTTTTCACATTGTATGCTGTTAAAATATTCTTTTATTTTCACAATTTAAGCTGCTACAATACTCTTTTATTTTCCACAATTTATGCTGTTACAATGCTCTTTTATTTTCCACAATTTATGCTGTTACAATATTCTTTTATTTTCACAACTTATGCTGTTACAATACTCTTTTATTTTCACAATATATGCTGTTACAAAAATCTTTTATTTTCACAATTTATGCTGCCATAATATCTTTTATTTCCCACAATTTATGCTGTTACAATACTCTTTTATTTTCACAATTTATGTTGTTACAATACTCTTTTATTTTCACAATATATGCTGTTACAATAATCTTTTATTTTCCACAATTTATGCTGTTACAATACTCTTTTATTTTCACAATTTATGTTGTTACAATACTCTTTTATTTTCACAATATATGCTGTTACAATAATCTTTTATTTTCCACAATTTATGCTCTTACAATACTCTTTTATTTTCCCAATTTATGCTCTTACAGTACTCTTTTATTTTCACAATTTATGCTGTTACAATATCTTTTATTTTCCGTAATTTATTCTGTTACAACACTCTTTTTTTCACAACTTATGCTGTTACAATACTCTTTTATTTTCACAACATATGCTGCTACAATATATTGTATTTCCCACAATTTATGCTGTAACAATACTCTTTTATTTTCACAACGTATGCTGTTACAATACTCTTTTATTTTCACAATATATGCTGTTACAAAAATCTTTTATTTGCACAATTTATGCTGCCATAATATCTTTTATTTCCCACAATTTATGCTGTTACAATACTCTTTTATTTTCACAATTTATGTTGTTACAATACTCTTTTATTTTCACAATATATGCTGTTACAATAATCTTTTATTTTCCACAATTTATGCTCTTACAATACTCTTTTATTTTCCGAATTTATGCTCTTACAGTACTCTTTTATTTTCACAATATATGCTGTTACAATAATCTTTTATTTTCCGTAATTTATTCTGTTACAACACTCTTTTTTTCACAACTTATGCTGTTACAATACTCTTTTATTTTCACAATTTATGCTGTTACAATATCTTTTATTTTCCGTAATTTATGCTGTTATAACACTCTTTTTTCACAACTTATGCTGTCACAATACTCTTTTATTTTCACAAATTATGCTGTTACAATACTCTTTTTTTTCACAATTTATCCTGTTACAATACTCTTTTAATTTCCACAATTTATGCTGTTACAATACTCTTATATTTTCACAATTTATGCTGCTACAATATCTTTTATTTCCCACAATTTATGCTGTTACAATACTCTTTTATTTTCACAATTTACGCTGCTACAATACTTTTTTATTTTCCACAATTAATGCTGTTACAATACTCTTTTATTTTCCGCAATTTATGCTGTTAGAATACTCTTTTATTTTCACAACTTATGCTTTTACAATACTCTTATATTTTCACAATTTAGGCTGTTACAATACTCTTATATTTTCATAATATATACTGTTACAATAATCTTTTATTTTCCACAATTTATGCTCCTACAATACTCTTTTATTTTCCCAAGTTATGCTCTTACCATACTCTTTTATTTTAACGATTTATGCTGTTACAATAACTTTTATTTTCACAATGTATGCTGTTACAATACTCTTTTATTTGCCACAATGTATGCTGTTACAATACTCTTATATTTTCACAATTTATGCTGCTACAATATCTTTTATTTCCCACAATTTATGCTGTTACAATACCCTTTTATTTTCACAATTTATGCTGTTACAATACTCTTTTATTTTCACAATATTTGCTGTTACAATAATCTTTTATTTCCACAATTTATGCTCTTACAATACTCTTATATTTTCACAATTTATGCTGCTAAAATATCTTTTATTTTCCACAATTTATGCTCTTACAATACTCTTTTATTTTACCAATTTATGCTCATACAGTACTCTTTTATTTTCACAATTTATGCTGTTACAATAGCTTTTATTTTACGTAATTTATGCTGTTACAACACTCTTTTTTTTCGCAACTTATGCTGTTACAATACTCTTTTATTTTCACAATTTATGCTGTTAAAATACTCTTTTATTTTCACAATTTATGCTGTTACAATACTCTTTCATTTTCCACAATTTATGCTGTTACAATACTCTTATATTTTCACAATTTATGTTGGTACAATATCTTTTATTTCCCACAATTTATGCTCTTACAATACTCTTTTATTTTCCCAATTTATGCTCATACAGTACTCTTTTATTTTCACAATTTATGCTGTTACAATATCATTTATTTTCCGTAATTTGTGCTGTTACAACACTCTTTTTTTCACTACTTATGCTATTACAATACTCTTTTATTTTCACAATTTATGCTGTTAAAATACTCTTTTATTTTCCACAATTTATGCTGTGACAACACTCTTTTATTTTCCATAAGTTATGCTGTTACAATACACTGTTATTTTCCAAAATTTATGCTGTTACAATACTCTTTTCTTTTCACAATACATGTTGTTACAATACTATATTATTTTCCACAATTTATGCTGTTACAATACTCTTATATTTTCACAATTTATGCTGCTACAATATCTTTTCTTTCCCACAATTTATGCTGTTATAATACTCTTTTATTTTCACAATTTATGCTGTTACAATACTCTTTTATTTTCACAATTTATGCTGCTACAATACTCTTTGATTTTCCACAATTTATGCTGTTACAATACTCTTTTATTTTCCACAATTTATGCTGTTACAATACTCTTTTATTTTCACAACTTATGCTGTTACAATACTCTTTTATTTTCACAACATATGCTGCTGCAATATATTTTATTTCCCACAATTTATGCTGTAATAATACTCTTTTATTTTCACAACGTATGCTGTTACAATACTCTTTTATTTTCACAATATATGCTGTTACAATAATCTTTTATTTTCACAATTTATGCTGTTATAATATCTTTTATTTCCCACAATTTATGCTGTTACAATACTCTTTTATTTTCACAATTTATGTTGTTACACTACTCTTTTAATTTCACAATATATGCTGTTACAATAGTCTTTTATTTTCCACAATTTATGCTCTTACAATACTCTTTTATTTTCCCAATTTATGCTCTTACAGTACTCTTTTATTTTCACAATTTATGCTGTTACAATATCTTTTATTTTCCGTAATTTATTCTGTTACAACACTCTTTTTTTCACAACTTATGCTGTTACAATACTCTTTTATTTTCACAATTTATGCTGTTACAATATCTTTTATTTTCCGTAATTTATGCTGTTATAACACTCTTTTTTTCACAACATATGCTGTTACAATACTCTTTTATTTTCACAAATTATGCTGTTACAATACTCTTTTTTTTCACAATTTATCCTGCTAAAATACTCTTTTATTTTCCTCAATTTATGCTGTTACAATACTCTTATATTTTCACAATTTATGCTGCTACAATATCTTTTATTTCCCACAATTTCTGCTGTTACAATACTCTTTTATTTTCACAATTTACGCTGCTACAATACTCTTTTATTTTCCACAATTTATGCTGTTACAATACTCTTTTATTTTCCGCAATTTATGCTGTTAGAATACTCTTTTATTTTCACAACTTATGCTTTTACAATACTCTTATATTTTCACAATTTAGGCTGTTACAATACTCTTATATTTTCATAATATATACTGTTACAATAATCTTTTATTTTCCACAATTTATGCTCCTACAATACTCTTTTATTTTCCCAAGTTATGCTCTTACCATACTCTTTTATTTTAACGATTTATGCTGTTACAATAACTTTTATTTTCACAATGTATGCTGTTACAATACTCTTTTATTTGCCACAATTTATGCTGTTACAGTACTCTTATAT
This sequence comes from Dioctria linearis, assembly GCA_963930735.1. Classification (NCBI taxonomy): domain Eukaryota; kingdom Metazoa; phylum Arthropoda; class Insecta; order Diptera; family Asilidae; genus Dioctria; species Dioctria linearis. Next base: position 15,422 of record CAWVNZ010000150.1, on the reverse strand, counting down.
TTTCACAATTTATGCTGCTACAATATCTTTTATTTCCCACAATTTATGCTGTTACAATACTCTTTTATTTTCACAATTTATGCTGTTACAATACTCTTTTTTTCACAATATATGCTGTTACAATAATCTTTTATTTCCACAATTTATGCTCTTACAATACTCTTATAATTTCACAATTTATGCTGCTACAATATCTTTTATTTTCCACAATTTATGCTCTTACAATACTCTTTTATTTTCCCAATTTATGCTCATACAGTACTCTTTTATTTTCACAATTTATGCTGTTACAATATCTTTTATTTTCCGTAATTTATGCTGTTACAACACTCTTTTTTTCGCAACTTATGCTGTTACAATACTCTTTTATTTTCACAATTTATGCTGTTAAAATACTCTTTTATTTTCACAAATTATGCTGTTACAATACTCTTTCATTTTCCACAATTTATGCTGTTACAATACTCTTATATTTTCACAATTTATGCTGGTACAATATCTTTTATTTCCCACAATTTATGCTCTTACAATACTCTTTTATTTTCCCAATTTATGCTCATACAGTACTCTTTTATTTTCACAATTTATGCTGTTACAATATCTTTTATTTTCCGTAATTTGTGCTGTTACAACACTCTTTTTTTCACTACTTATGCTGTTACAATACTCTTTTATTTTCCACAATTTATGCTGTGACAACACTCTTTTATTTTCCATAAGTTATGCTGTTACAATACACTGTTATTTTCCAAAATTTATGCTGTTACAATACTCTTTTCTTTTCACAATACATGTTGTTACAATACTATTTTATTTTGCACAATTTATGCTGTTACAATACTCTTATATTTTCACAATTTATGCTGCTACAATATCTTTTCTTTCCCACAATTTATGCTGTTATAATACTCTTTTATTTTCACAATTTATGCTGTTACAATACTCTTTTATTTTCACAATTTATACTGCTACAATAATCTTTTAATTTCCACAATTTATGCTGTTACAATATTCTTTTATTTTTACAATTTATGTTGTTACAATACTCTTTTATTTTCCGCAATATATGCTGTTACAATTCTCTTTTAGTTTCTAAAAGTTATGCTGTTACAACACTCTTTTATTTTCACAATTTATGCTGTTACAATATCTGTTATTTTCCACAACTTATGCTGTTACAATATTCTTTTATTTCCACAATATATGCTGTTACAATACTCTTTTATTTTCTACAATTTATGCTGTTACAACACTCTTTTATTTTCACAATTTATGCTCTTAAACTATCTTTTGTTTCCCACAATGTATGCTGTTACAATACTCTTTTATTTTCACAATTTCCGCTGCTACAATACTCTTTTATTTTCACAACTAATGCTGTTACAATACTCTTATATGTTCACAACTTATTCTCTTACACTATCTTTTGTTTTCCACAATGTATGCTGTTACAATACTGTTTTATTTTCACAACTTATGCTCTTAAACTATCTTTTGTTTTCCACAATGTATGCTGTTACAATACTCTTTTATTTTCACAATTTCCGCTGCTACAATACTCTTTTATTTTCACAACTTATGCTGTTACAATACTCTTTTATTTTCCGCAATTTATGCTATAACAATACTCTTTTATTTTCCGTAATTTGTGCTGTTACAACACTCTTTTTTTCACAACTTCTGCTGTTACAATCCTCTTTTATTTTCACAATTTACGCTGCTACAATACTCTTTTATTTTCACAACTTATGCTGTTACAATACTCTTATATGTTCACAACTTATTCTCTTACACTATCTTTTGTTTTCCACAATGTATGCTGTTACAATACTCTTTTATTTTCACAACTTATGCTCTTAAACTATTTTTGTTTTCCACAATGTATGCTGTTACAATACTCTTTTATTTTCACAACTTATGCTGTTACAATACTCTTATATCTTCACAACTTATTCTCTTACACTACCTTTTGTTTTCCACAATGTATGCTGTTACAATACTCTTGTATTTTCACAATTTATGCTGTTACAATATCTTTTATTTCCCACAATTTATGCTGTTACAATACTCTTTTATTTTCACAATTTACGCTGCTACAATACTCTTTTATTTTCCACAATTTATGCTATTACAATACTCTTTTATTTTCCGCAATTTACGCTGTTACAATACTCTTTTATTTTCCCAATTTATGCTCTTACAGTAGTCTTTTATTTTCACAATTTATGCAGTTACAATATCTATTATTTTCCGTAATTTATGCTGTTACAACACTCTTTTTTTCACAACTTATGCTGTTACAATACTCCTATATTTTCACAATTTATGCTGTTACAATATCTTTTATTTTCAGTATTTTATGCTGTTACAACACTCTTTTTTTCACAACTTATGCTGTTACAATACTCTTTTATTTTCACAATTTATGCTGCTACAATACTCTTTTATTTTCACAACTTATGCTGTTACAATTCTCTTATATGTTCACAACTTATTCTCTTATACTATCTTTTGTTTTCCACAATGTATGCTGTTACAATACTCTTTTATTTTCACAACTTATGCTGTTACAATACTCTTATATCTTCACAACTTATTCTCTTACACTACCTTTTGTTTTCCACAATGTATGCTGTTACAATACTCTTTTATTTTCACAACTTATGCTCTTAAACTATCTTTTGTTTTCCACAATGTATCCTGTTACAATACTCTTTTATTTTCACAATTTCCGCTGCTACAATACACTTATATTTTCACAATTTATGCTGTTACAGTACTCTTTTATTTTCACAATTTATGCTGTTACAACACTCTTATATTTTCAAAATTTATGCTGTTACAATACTCTTATATTTTCACAATTTATGCTGTTACAATACTCTTTTATTTTCACAATTTATGCTGTTACAATACAATTTTAATTTCACAATTTATGCTGTTAAAATATCTTTTATTTTCCGTATTTTATGCCGTTACAACACTCTTTTTTTCACAACTTATGCTGTTACAATAGTCTTTTATTTTCACAATTTACGCTGCTACAATACTCTTTTATTTTCACAACTTATGCTGTTACAATACTCTTATATGTTCATAACTTATTCTCTTACACTATCTTTTGTTTTCCACAATGTATGCTGTTACAATACTCTTTTATTTTCACAACTTATGCTCTTAAACTATCTTTTGTTTTCCACAATGTATGCTGTTACAATACTCTTTTATTTTCACAACTTATGCTGTTACAATACTCTTATATCTTCACAACTTATTCTCTTACACTACCTTTTGTTTTCCACAATGTATGCTGTTACAATACTCTTTTATTTTCACAACTTATGCTCTTAAACTATCTTTTGTTTTCCACAATGTATGCTGTTACAATACTCTTTTATTTTCACAATTTCCGCTGCTACAATACTCTTTTATTTTCACAACTTATGCTGTTACAATACTCTTTTATTTTCCGCAATTTATGCTGTAACAATCCTCTTTTATTTTCCGTATTTTATGCTGTTACAACACTCTTTTCTCCACAATTTATGCTGTTACAATACTGTTTTATTTTCACAATTTATGCTGTTACAATACTCTTTGATTTTCACAATTTATGCTGTTACAATACTCTTTTATTTTCCGCAATTTATGCTGTTACAATACTCTTTTATTTTCACAACTTATGCTGTTACAATACACTTATATTTTCACAATTTATGCTGTTACAATACTCTTATATTTTCACAATTTCTGTTGCTACAATATCTTTTCTTTCCCAAAATTTATGCTGTTACAATACTCTTTTATTTTCACAATTTATGCTGTTACAATACTCTTTTATTTCCACAATTTATGCTGCTACAATTTCTTTTATTTCCCGCAATTTGTGCTGTTAAAATACTCTTTTATTTTCCCAAATTATGCTCTTACAGTACTCTGTTCTTTTCACAATACATGTTGTTACAATACTCTTTTATTTTCCGCAATTTATGCTGTTACAATACTCTTATATTTTCACAATTTATGCTGCTACAATATCTTTTCTTTCCCACAATATATGCTGTTACAATACCCTTTTATTTTCCCAATTTACACTCTTACAGTACCCTTTTATTTTCACAATTTATGCTGTTACAACACTCTTATATTTTCACAAATTATGCTGCTACAATATCTTTTATTTCCCACAATTTATGCTGTTACAATATCTTTTATTTCCCACAATTTATGCTGTCACAATACTCTTTTATTTTCACAATTTACGCTGCTACAATACTCTTTTATTTTTCACAATTTATGCTGTTACAATACTCTTTTATTTTCCGCAATTTATGCTGTTACAATACTCCTTTATTTTCACAACTTATGCTGTTACAATACTCTTATATTTTCACAAATTATGCTGTTACAATACTCTTTTATTTTCACAATTTATGCTGCTACAATACTCTTTTATTTTCACAACTTATGCTGTTACAATACTCTTATATGTTCACAACTTATTCTCTTATAATATCTTTTGTTTTCCACAATGTATGCTGTTACAATACTCTTTTATTTTCACAACTTATGCTGTTACAATACTCTTATATCTTCACAACTTATTCTCTTACACTACCTTTTGTTTTCCACAATGTATGCTGTTACAATACTCTTTTATTTTCACAATTTATGCTCTTAAACTATCTTTTGTTTTCCACAATGTATGCTGTTACAATACTCTTTTATTTTCACAATTTCCGCTGCTACAATAGTCTTTTATTTTCACAACTTATGCTGTTACAATACTCTTTTATTTTCCGCAATTTATGCTGTAACAATCCTCTTTTATTTTCCGTATTTTATGCTGTTACAACACTCTTTTTTCCACAATTTATGCTGTTACAATACTGTTTTATTTTCACAATTTATGCTGTTACAATACTCTTTGATTTTCACAATTTATGCTGTTACAATACTCTTTTATTTTCCGCAATTTATGCTGTTACAATACTCTTTTATTTTCACAACTTATGCTGTTACAATACACTTATATTTTCACAATTTATGCTGTTACAATACTCTTATATTTTCACAATTTCTGTTGCTACAATATCTTTTCTTTCCCAAAATTTATGCTGTTACAATACTCTTTTATTTTCACAATTTATGCTGTTACAATACTCTTTTATTTTCACAATTTATGCTGCTACAATTTCTTTTATTTCCCGCAATTTGTGCTGTTAAAATACTCTTTTATTTTCCCAAATTATGCTCTTACAGTACTCTGTTCTTTTCACAATACATGTTGTTACAATACTCTTTTATTTTCCACAATTTATGCTGTTACAATACTCTTATATTTTCACAATTTATGCTGCTACAATATCTTTTCTTTCCCACAATATATGCTGTTACAATACCCTTTTATTTTCCCAATTTACACTCTTACAGTACCCTTTTATTTTCACAATTTATGCTGTTACAACACTCTTATATTTTCACAAATTATGCTGCTACAATATCTTTTATTTCCCACAATTTATGCTGTTACAATATCTTTTATTTCCCACAATTTATGCTGTCACAATACTCTTTTATTTTCACAATTTACGCTGCTACAATACTCTTTTATTTTTCACAATTTATGCTGTTACAATACTCTTTTATTTTCCGCAATTTATGCTGTTACAATACTCCTTTATTTTCACAACTTATGCTGTTACAATACTCTTATATTTTCACAAATTATGCTGTTACAATACTCTTATATTTTCACAATTTATGCTGCTACAATATCTTTTCTTTCCCACAATTTATGCTGTTACAATACTCTTTTATTTTAACAATTTATGCTGTTACAATACTCTTATATTTTCACAATTTATGCTGCTACAATATCTTTTCTTTCCCACAATTTATGCTGTTACAATACTCTTTTATTTTAACAATTTATGCTGTTACAATACTCTTTTATTTTCACAATTTATGCTGCTACAATTTCTTTTATTTCCCACAATTTATGCTGTTACAATACTCTTTTATTTTCACAATTTACGCTGCTACAATACTCTTTTATTTTCCACAATTTATGCTGTTACAATACTCTTTTATTTTCCGCAATTTATACTGTTACAATACTCTTTTATTTTCACAACTTATGCTGTTACAATACTCTTATATTTTCACAATTTATGCTGTTATAATACTCTTATATTTTCACAATTTATGCTGCTACAATATCTTTTCTTTCCCACAATTTATGCTGTTACAATACTCTTTTATTTTCACAATTTATGCTGTTACAATACTCTTTTATTTTCACAATTTATGCTGCTACAATTTCTTTTATTTCCCACAATTTATGCTGTTACAATACTCTTTTATTTTCCCAATTTATGCTCTTACAGTACCCTTTTATTTTCACAATACATGTTGTTACAATTCTCTTTTATTTTCCACAATTTATCCTGTTACAATACTTTTATATTTTCACAATTTATGCTGCTACAATATCTTTTCTTTCCCACAATATATGCTGTTACAATACCCTTTTATTTTCCCAATTTACACTCTTACAGTACCCTTTTATTTTCACAATTTATGCTGTTACAACACTCTTATATTTTCACAAATTATGCTGCTACAATATCTTTTATTTCCCACAATTTATGCTGTTACAATATCTTTTATTTCCCACAATTTATGCTGTCACAATACTCTTTTATTTTCACAATTTACGCTGCTACAATACTCTTTTATTTTTCACAATTTATGCTGTTACAATACTCTTTTATTTTCCGCAATTTATGCTGTTACAATACTCCTTTATTTTCACAACTTATGCTGTTACAATACTCTTATATTTTCACAAATTATGCTGTTACAATACTCTTATATTTTCACAATTTATGCTGCTACAATATCTTTTCTTTCCCACAATTTATGCTGTTACAATACTCTTTTATTTTAACAATTTATGCTGTTACAATACTCTTATATTTTCACAATTTATGCTGCTACAATATCTTTTCTTTCCCACAATTTATGCTGTTACAATACTCTTTTATTTTAACAATTTATGCTGTTACAATACTCTTTTATTTTCACAATTTATGCTGCTACAATTTCTTTTATTTCCCACAATTTATGCTGTTACAATACTCTTTTATTTTCACAATTTACGCTGCTACAATACTCTTTTATTTTCCACAATTTATGCTGTTACAATACTCTTTTATTTTCCGCAATTTATACTGTTACAATACTCTTTTATTTTCACAACTTATGCTGTTACAATACTCTTATATTTTCACAATTTATGCTGTTATAATACTCTTATATTTTCACAATTTATGCTGCTACAATATCTTTTCTTTCCCACAATTTATGCTGTTACAATACTCTTTTATTTTCACAATTTATGCTGTTACAATACTCTTTTATTTTCACAATTTATGCTGCTACAATTTCTTTTATTTCCCACAATTTATGCTGTTACAATACTCTTTTATTTTCCCAATTTATGCTCTTACAGTACCCTTTTATTTTCACAATACATGTTGTTACAATTCTCTTTTATTTTCCACAATTTATCCTGTTACAATACTTTTATATTTTCACAATTTATGCTGCTACAATATCTTTTCTTTCCCACAATATATGCTGTTACAATACCCTTTTATTTTCCCAATTTACACTCTTACAGTACCCTTTTATTTTCACAATTTATGCTGTTACAACACTCTTATATTTTCACAAATTATGCTGCTACAATATCTTTTATTTCCCACAATTTATGCTGTTACAATATCTTTTATTTCCCACAATTTATGCTGTCACAATACTCTTTTATTTTCACAATTTACGCTGCTACAATACTCTTTTATTTTTCACAATTTACGCTGTTACAATACTCTTTTATTTTCCGCAATTTATGCTGTTACAATACTCCTTTATTTTCACAACTTATGCTGTTACAATACTCTTATATTTTCACAAATTATGCTGTTACAATACTCTTATATTTTCACAATTTATGCTGCTACAATATCTTTTCTTTCCCACAATTTATGCTGTTACAATACTCTTTTATTTTAACAATTTATGCTGTTACAATACTCTTATATTTTCACAATTTATGCTGCTACAATATCTTTTCTTTCCCACAATTTATGCTGTTACAATACTCTTTTATTTTAACAAATTATGCTGTTACAATACTCTTTTATTTTCACAATTTATGCTGCTACAATTTCTTTTATTTCCCACAATTTATGCTGTTACAATACTCTTTTATTTTCACAATTTACGCTGCTACAATACTCTTTTATTTTCCACAATTTATGCTGTTACAATACTCTTTTATTTTCCGCAATTTATACTGTTACAATACTCTTTTATTTTCACAACTTATGCTGTTACAATACTCTTATATTTTCACAATTTATGCTGTTACAATACTCTTATATTTTCACAATTTATGCTGCTACAATATCTTTTCTTTCCCACAATTTATGCTGTTACAATACTCTTTTATTTTCACAATTTATGCTGTTACAATACTCTTTTATTTTCACAATTTATGCTGCTACAATTTCTTTTATTTCCCACAATTTATGCTGTTACAATACTCTTTTATTTTCCCAATTTATGCTCTTACAGTACCCTTTTATTTTCACAATTTATGCTGTTACAATATCTATTATTTTCCGTAATTTATGCTGTTACAACACTCTTTTTTTCACAACTTATGCTGTTACAATACTCTTTTATTTTCAAAATTTATGCTGTTACAATATCTTTTATTTTCCTTATTTTATGCTGTTACAACACTCTTTTTTTCACAACTTATGCTGTTACAATACTCTTTTATTTTCACAATTTATGCTGCTACAATACTCTTTTATTTTCACAACTTATGCTGTTATAATACTCTTATATGTTCACAACTTATTCTCTTACACTATCTTTTGTTTTCCACAATGTATGATGTTACAATACTCTTTTATTTTCACAACTTATGCTGTTACAATACTCTTATATGTTCACAACTTATTCTCTTACACTATCTTTTGTTTTCCACAATGTATGCTGTTACAATACTCTTTTATTTTCACAACTTATGCTCTTAAACTATCTTTTGTTTTCCACAATGTATGCTGTTACAATACTCTTTTATTTTCACAATTTCCGCTGCTACAATACTCTTTTATTTTCACAACTTATGCTGTTACAATACTCTTTTATTTTCCGCAATTTATGCTGTAACAATACTCTTTTATTTTCCGTATTTTATGCTGTTACAACACTCTTTTTTCCACAACTTATGCTGTTACAATACTGTTTTATTTTCACAATTTATGCTGTTACAATACTCTTTGATTTCCACAATTTATGCTGTTACAATACTCTTTTATTTTCCGCAATTTATGCTGTTACAATACTCTTTTATTTTCACAACCTATGCTGTTACAATACTCTTATATTTTCACAATTTATGCTGTTACAATACTCTTATATTTTCACAATTTATGCTGCTACAATATCTTTTCTTTCCCACAATTTATGCTGTTAAAATACTCTTTTATTTTCCCAATTTACTCTCTTACAGTACTCTTTTATTTTCACAATTTATGCTGTTACAACACTCTTATATTTTCACAAATTATGCTGCTACAATATCTTTTATTTTCCACAATTTATGCTGTTACAATATCTTTTATTTCCCACAATTTATGCTGTCACAATACTCTTTTATTTTCACAATTTACGCTGCTACAATACTCTTTTATTTTTCACAATTTATGCTGTGACAATACTCTTTTATTCTCCGCAATTTATGCTGTTACAATACTCCTTTATTTTCACAACTTATGCTGTAACAATACTCTTATATTTTCACAAATTATGCTGTTACAATACTCTTATATTTTCACAATTTATGCTGCTACAATATCTTTTCTTTCCCACAATTTATGCTGTTACAATACTCTTTTATTTTAACAATTTATGCTGTTACAATACTCTTATATTTACACAATTTATGCTGCTACAATATCTTTTCTTTCCCACAATTTATGCTGTTACAATACTCTTTTATTTTAACAATTTATGCTGTAACAATACTCTTTTATTTTCACAATTTATGCTGCTACAATTTCTTTTATTTTCCACAATTTATGCTGTTACAATACTCTTTTATTTTCATAATTTACGCTGCTACAATACTCTTTTTTTTCACAATTTATGCTGTTACAATACTCTTTTATTTCCGCAATTTATCCTGTTACAATACTCTTTTATTTTCACAATTTATGCTGTTACAATACTCTTTTATTTTCCACAATTTATGCTGTTACAACACACTATATATTTTCACAATTTATGCTGCTACAATATCTTTTATTTCCACAATTTATGCTGTTACAATACTCTTTTATTTTCACAATTTACGCTGTTACAATACTCTTTTATTTTTCACAATTTATGCTGTTACAATACTCTTTTATTTTCCGCAATTTATGCTGTTACAATACTCTTTTATTTTCACAACCTATGCTGTTACAATACTCTTATATTTTCACAATTTATGCTGTTACAATACTCTTATATTTTCACAATTTATGCTGCTACAATATCTTTTCTTTCCCAAAATTTATGCTGTCACAATACTCTTCTATTTTCACAATTTATGCTGTTACAATACTCTTTTATTTTCACAAGTTATGCTGCTACAATTTCTTTTATTTCCGCAATTTGTGCTGTTACAATATCTTTTATTTCCCACAATTTATGCTGTCACAATACTCTTTTATTTTCACAATTTACGCTGCTACAATACTCTTTTATTTTTCACAATTTATGCTGTTACAATACTCTTTTATTCTCCGCAATTTATGCTGTTACAATACTCCTTTATTTTCACAACTTATGCTGTAACAATACTCTTATATTTTCACAAATTATGCTGTTACAATACTCTTATATTTTCACAATTTATGCTGCTACAATATCTTTTCTTTCCCACAATTTATGCTGTTACAATACTCTTTTATTTTAACAATTTATGCTGTTACAATACTCTTATATTTTCACAATTTATACTGCTACAATATCTTTTCTTTCCCACAATTTATGCTGTAACAATACTCTTTTATTTTAACAATTTATGCTGTTACAATACTCTTTTATTTTCACAATTTATGCTGCTACTATTTCTTTTATTTCCCACATTTTATGCTGTTACAATACTCTTTTATTTTCACAATTTATGCTGTTACAATACTCTTTTATTTTCACAATATATACTGTTACAATAATCTTTTATTTTTCACAATTTATGCTGTTACAATACTCTTCTATTTTCTCAATTTATGCTGTTACAATACTCTTTTATTTTCACAATATATGCTGTTACAATAATCTTTTATTTTCCACAATTTATGCTCTTACAATACTCTTTTATTTTCCGCAATTTATGCTGCTACAATATATTTTATTTTCCACAAATTATTTTCTTACAATACTCTTTTATTTTCCCAATTTAAGCTCATACAGTACTCTTTTATTTTCACAATTTATGCTGTTACAATATCTTTTATTTTCCGTAATTTATGCAGTTACAACACACTTTCTTTTCACAACTTATGCTGTTACAATTCTCTTTTATTTTCACAATTTATGCTGTTAAAATACTCTTTTATTTTCACAATTTATGCTGTTACAATACTCTTTTATTTTCCACAATTTATGCTGTTACAATACTCTTATATTTTCACAATTGATGCTGCTACAATACTCTTTTATCTCCCACAACTTATGCTGTTACAATACTCTTTTATTTTCACAATTTATGCTGTTAAAATACTCTTATATTTTCACAATTTATGCTGCTACAATACTCTTTTATCTCCCACAATTTATGCTGTTACAATACTCTCTTATTTTCACAATTTATACTGTTACAATACTCTTTTATTTTCACAATATGTGCTGTTACAACAATCTTTATTTTCCAAAATGTATGCTGTTACAATACTCTTTTATCTCCCACAATTTATCCTGTTACAATACTCTTTTATTTTCCCAATTTACGCTCTTACAGTACTCTTTTATTTTCCGCAATTTATGCTGCTACAATATATTTTATTTTCCACAAATTATGCTCTTACAATACTCTTTTATTTTCCCAATTTATGCTCATACAGTACTCTTTTATTTTCACAATTTATGCTGTTACAATACTCTTTTATTTTCCACAATTTATGCTGTTACAATACTCTTATATTTTCACAATTGATGCTGCTACAATACTCTTTTATCTCCCACAACTTATGCTGTTACAATACTCTTTTATTTTCACAATATATGCTGTTACAATAATCTTTTATTTTCCACAATTTATGCTCTTACAATACTCTTTTATTTTCCGCAATTTATGCTGCTACAATATATTTTATTTTCCACAAATTATGCTCTTACAATACTCTTTTAATTTTCCCAATTTATGCTCATACAGTACTCTTTTATTTTCACAACTTATGCTGTTACAATACTCTTTTATTTTCAAAATTTATGCTGTTACAATATCTTTTATTTTCCTTATTTTATGCTGTTACAACACTCTTTTTTTCACAACTTATGCTGTTACAATACTCTTTTATTTTCACAATTTATGCTGCTACAATACTCTTTTATTTTCACAACTTATGCTGTTATAATACTCTTATATGTTCACAACTTATTCTCTTACACTATCTTTTGTTTTCCACAATGTATGATGTTACAATACTCTTTTATTTTCACAACTTATGCTGTTACAATACTCTTATATGTTCACAACTTATTCTCTTACACTATCTTTTGTTTTCCACAATGTATGCTGTTACAATACTCTTTTATTTTCACAACTTATGCTCTTAAACTATCTTTTGTTTTCCACAATGTATGCTGTTACAATACTCTTTTATTTTCACAATTTCCGCTGCTACAATACTCTTTTATTTTCACAACTTATGCTGTTACAATACTCTTTTATTTTCCGCAATTTATGCTGTAACAATACTCTTTTATTTTCCGTATTTTATGCTGTTACAACACTCTTTTTTCCACAACTTATGCCGTTACAATACTGTTTTATTTTCACAATTTATGCTGTTACAATACTCTTTGATTTCCACAATTTATGCTGTTACAATACTCTTTTATTTTCCGCAATTTATGCTGTTACAATACTCTTTTATTTTCACAACCTATGCTGTTACAATACTCTTATATTTTCACAATTTATGCTGTTACAATACTCTTATATTTTCACAATTTATGCTGCTACAATATCTTTTCTTTCCCACAATTTATGCTGTTAAAATACTCTTTTATTTTCCCAATTTACTCTCTTACAGTACTCTTTTATTTTCACAATTTATGCTGTTACAACACTCTTAATATTTTCAACAAATTATGCTGCTACAATATCTTTTATTTCCCACAATTTATGCTGTTACAATATCTTTTATTTCCCACAATTTATGCTGTCACAATACTCTTTTATTTTCACAATTTACGCTGCTACAATACTCTTTTATTTTTCACAATTTATGCTGTTACAATACTCTTTTATTCTCCGCAATTTATGCTGTTACAATACTCCTTTATTTTCACAACTTATGCTGTAACAATACTCTTATATTTTCACAAATTATGCTGTTACAATACTCTTATATTTTCACAATTTATGCTGCTACAATATCTTTTCTTTCCCACAATTTTATGCTGTTACAATACTCTTTTATTTTAACAATTTATGCTGTTACAATACTCTTATATTTTCACAATTTATGCTGCTACAATATCTTTTCTTTCCCACAATTTATGCTGTTACAATACTCTTTTATTTTAACAATTTATGCTGTTACAATACTCTTTTATTTTCACAATTTATGCTGCTACAATTTCTTTTATTTCCCACAATTTATACTGTTACAATACTCTTTTATTTTCACAATTTACGCTGCTACAATACTCTTTTTTTTCACAATTTATGCTGTTACAATACTCTTTTATTTTCCGCAATTTATCCTGTTACAATACTCTTTTATTTTCACAATTTATGCTGTTACAATACTCTTTTATTTTCCACAATTTATGCTGTTACAACACACTTATATTTTCACAATTTATGCTGCTACAATATCTTTTATTTCCCACAATTTATGCTGTTACAATACTCTTTTATTTTCACAATTTACGCTGTTACAATACTCTTTTATTTTTCACAATTTATGCTGTTACAATACTCTTTATTTTCCCGCAATTTATGCTGTTACAATACTCTTTTATTTTCACAACCTATGCTGTTACAATACTCTTATATTTTCACAATTTATGCTGTTACAATACTCTTATATTTTCACAATTTATGCTGCTACAATATCTTTTCTTTCCCAAAATTTATGCTGTCACAATACTCTTCTATTTTCACAATTTATGCTGTTACAATACTCTTTTATTTTCACAAGTTATGCTGCTACAATTTCTTTTATTTCCCGCAATTTGTGCTGTTACAATATCTTTTATTTCCCACAATTTATGCTGTCACAATACTCTTTTATTTCACAATTTACGCTGCTACAATACTCTTTTATTTTTCACAATTTATGCTGTTACAATACTCTTTTATTCTCCGCAATTTATGCTGTTACAATACTCCTTTATTTTCACAACTTATGCTGTAACAATACTCTTATATTTTCACAAATTATGCTGTTACAATACTCTTATATTTTCACAATTTATGCTGCTACAATATCTTTTCTTTCCCACAATTTATGCTGTTACAATACTCTTTTATTTTAACAATTTATGCTGTTACAATACTCTTATATTTTCACAATTTATACTGCTACAATATCTTTTCTTTCCCACAATTTATGCTGTAACAATACTCTTTTATTTTAACAATTTATGCTGTTACAATACTCTTTTATTTTCACAATTTATGCTGCTACTATTTCTTTTATTTCCCACATTTTATGCTGTTACAATACTCTTTTATTTTCACAATTTATGCTGTTACAATACTCTTTTATTTTCACAATATATACTGTTACAATAATCTTTTATTTTCCACAATTTATGCTGTTACAATACTCTTTTATTTTCTCAATTTATGCTGTTACAATACTCTTTTATTTTCACAATATATGCTGTTACAATAATCTTTTATTTTCCACAATTTATGCTCTTACAATACTCTTTTATTTTCCGCAATTTATGCTGCTACAATATATCTTATTTTCCACAAATTATTTTCTTACAATACTCTTTTATTTTCCCATTTAAGCTCATACAGTACTCTTTTATTTTCACAATTTATGCTGTTACAATATCTTTTATTTTCCGTAATTTATGCAGTTACAACACACTTTCTTTTCACAACTTAT
>CAWVNZ010000149.1:0-54549 GCA_963930735.1 Dioctria linearis | reverse complement strand
CGCGAGGAATTGCCTTTTCTATAGTAAATTTTTCAAAAAATAATTTTTTCCTGTCGCAAATTTTTAAAACGCCAGGGATTGCCTTTTCTATAGTAAATTTTTCAAAAAATAATTTTTTACTGTCGCAAATTTTAATTGCGCCAGGGATTGCCTTTTCTACAGTAAATTATTCAAAAAATAATTTTTTACTGTCGCAAATTTTAAATACGGCAGGGATAGCCTTTTCTACAGTAAATTTTTCAAAAAATAATTTTTTATTGTCGCAAGTTTTAATTTCGCCAGGGATTGCCTTTTCTATAGTAAATTTTTCAAAAAATAATTTTCTACTGTCGCAAATTTTAATTACGCCAGGGATTGCCTTTTCTATAGTAAATTTTTCACAAATTAATTTTTTTCTGTCGCAAACTTGAAATACGCCAGGGATTGCCTCTTCTATAGTAAATTTTGCTAAAAATAATTTTTTACTATCGAAAATTTTAATTGCGCCAGGGATTGCCTTTTCTATAGTAAATTTTTCAAAAAATAATTTTTTACTGTCGCAAATTTTAATTCCGCCAGGGATTGCCTTTTCTACAGTAAATTTTTCAAAAAATAATTTTCTACTGTCGCAAATTTTAATTACGCCAAGGATTGCCTTTTCTATAGTAAATTTTTAAAAAAGAATTTTTTACTGTCGCAAGTTTTAATTGCGCCAGGGATTGCCTTTTTTATAGTAAATTTTTCAAAAATTAATTTTTTACTGTCGCAAATATAAATACGCCAGGGATTGCCGTTTCTATAGTAAATTTTTCAAAAAATATTTTTCTACTGTCGCAAATTTTAAATACGCCAAGGATTGCCTTTTCTATAGAAAATTTTTCAAAAAATAATTTTTTACTGTCGAAAATTTTAAATCCGCCAGGGATTGCCTTTTCTATAGTAAATTTTTCAAAAAATAATTTTTTACTGTTGCAAATTTTAATTGCACCAGGGATTGCCTTTTCTACAGTAAAAGTTTCAAAAAATAATTTTTTACTATCGCAAATTTTAATTGCGCCAGGGATTGCCTTTTCTATAGTAAATTTTTCAAAAATTAATTTTTTACTGTCGCAAATTTTAATTACGCCAGGGATTGCCTTTTCTATAGTAAATTTTTCAAAAAATAATTTTCTACTGTCGCAAATTTTAATTACGCCAGGGATTGCCTTTTCTATAGTAAATTTTTCAAAAAATAATTTTTTACTGTCGTAAATTTTAATTGCGCCAGGGATTGCTTTTTCTACAGTAAATTTTTCAAAAAATAATTTTCTACTGTCGCAAATTTTAATTGCGCCAGGGATTGCCTTTTCTATAGTAAATTTTTCAAAAATTAATTTTTACTGTCGCAAATTTCAATTACGCCAGGGATTGCGTTTTCTATAGTAAATTTTTCAAAAAATAATTTTTTACTGTCGCAAACTTTAATTGCGCCAGGGATTGCCTTTTCTATAGTAAATTTTTCAAAAAATAATTTTTTACTGTCGAAAATTTTAAATCCGCCAGGGATTGCCTTTTCTATAACAAATTTTTCAAAAAATAATTTTTTAGTGTCTCAAATTTTAATTGCGCCAGGGATTACCTTTTCTACAGTAAATTTTGCAAAAAATACTTTTCTACTGTCGCAAATTTTAATTGCGCCAGGGATTGCCTTTTCTATAGTAAATTTTTCAAAAATTAATTTTTTACTGTCGCAAATTTTAATTACGCCAGGGATTGCGTTTTCTATAGTAAATTTTTCAAAAATTAATTTTTTACTGTCGCAAATTTTAAATACGCCAGGGATTGCCTTTTCTATAGTAAATTTTTCAAAAAATAATTTTCTACTGTCGCAAATTTTAAATACGCCAGGTATTGCCTTTTCTATAGTAAATTTTTCAAAAAATAATTTTTTTCTGTCGAAAATTTTAAATCCGCCAGGGATTGCCTTTTTTATAGTAAATTTTTCAAAAAATAATTTTTTACTGTCGCAAATTTTAATTACGCCAGGAATTGCCTTTTATATAGTAAATATTTCAAAAAATAATTTTTTACTTTTGCCAATTTTAATTGCGCCAGGGATTGCCTTTTCTATAGTAAATTTTTCAAAAATTAATTTTTTACTGTCGCAAATTTTAATTACGCCTGGGATTGCCTTTTCTATAATAAATTTTTCAAAAAATAATTTTTTACAGTCGAAAATTTTAAATCCGCCAGGAATTGCCTTTTCTATAGTAAATTATTCAAAAAATAATTTTTTACTGTCGCAAATTTTAATTGCGCCAGGGATTGCCTTTTCTATAGTAAATTTTTCAAAAAATAATTTTTTACTGTCGAAAATTTTAAATCCGCCAGGTATTGCCTTTTCTATAGTAAATTTTTCAAAAAATAATTTTTTACTGTCGCAAATTTTAATTGCGCCAGGGATTGCCTTTTCTACAGTAAATTTTTCAAAAAATAATTTTCTACTTTCGCAAATTTTAATTGCGACTGGGATGGCCTTTTCTATAGTAAATTTTTCAAAAAATAATTTTTTACTGCCGCAAATTTTAATTACGACAGGGATTGCCTTTTTTATAGTAAATTTTTCAAAAATAAATTTTTTACTGTCGCCAATTTTAATTACGCCAGGGATTGCCTTTTCTATAGTAAATTATTCAAAAAATAATTTTTTACTGTCGCAAATTTTAAATACGCCAGGGATTGCCTTTTGTATAGTAAATTTTTCAAAAATTAATTTTTTACTGTCGCAAATTTTAAATACGCCAGGGGAATGCCTTTTCTATAGTAAATTTTTCAAAAAATAATTTTCTACTGTCGCAAATTTTAAATACGAAAGGGATTGCCTTTTCTATAGTAAATTTTTCAAAAAATAATTTTTTTACTGTCGAAAATTTTAAATCCGCCAGGGATTGCCTTTTCTATAGTAAATTTTTTCCAAAAAATTATTTTTTACTGTCGCAAATTTTAATTGCGCCAGGGATTGCCTTTTCTACAGTAAATTTTTCAAAAAATAATTTTTTACTGTCGCAAATTTTAATTGCGCCAGGGATTGTCTTTTCTATAGTAAATTTTTCAAAAATTAATTTTTTACTGTCGCAAATTTTAATTGTGCCAGGGATTGCCTTTTCTATAGTAAATTTTTCAAAAATTAATTTTTTACTGTCGCAAATTTTAATTTCGCCAGGGATTGCCTTTTTTATAGTAAATTTTTTCAAAAAATTATTTTTTACTGTCGAAAATTTGAAATCCGCCAGGCATTGCCTTTTCTATAGTAAATTATTCAAAAAATAATTTTTTACTGTCGCAAATTTTAATTGCGCCAGGAATTGCCTTTTCTATAGTAAATATTTCAAAAATTAATTTTTTACTGTCGCAAATTTTAATTACGCCAGGGATTGCCTTTTCTATAGTAAATTTTTCAAAAAATAATTTTTCACTGTCGCAAATTTTAATTCCGCCAGGGATTGCCTTTTCTATAGTAAATTTTTCAAAAATTAATTTTTTACTGTCGCAAATTTTAATTGCGCCAGGGATTGCCTTTTCTACAGTAAATTTTTCAAAAAATAATTTTCTACTGTCGCAAATTTTAATTGCGCCAGGGATTGCCTTTTCTATAGTAAATTTTACAAAAATTAATTTTTTTATTGTCGCAAATTTTAATTATGCCAGGGATTGCCTCTTCTATAGTAAATTTTTCAAAAAATAATTTTTTACTGTCGCAAATTTTAATTGCGCCAGTGATTGCCTTTTCTATAGTAAATTTTTCAAAAATTAATTTTTTACTGTCGCAAATTTTAATTACGCCAGGGATTGCCTTATCTATAGTAAATTTTTAAAAAAATTATTTTTCTACTGTCGCAAATTATAATTACGCCAGGGATTGCCTTTTCTATAGTAAATTTTTCAAAAAAATAATTTTTTACTGTCACAAATTTTAATCGCGCCAGGAATTGCCTTTTCTACAGTAAATTTTTCAAAAAATTATTTTCTACTGTCGCAAATTTTAATTGCGCCAGGGATTGCCTTTTCTATAGTAAATTTTTCAAAAATTAATTTTTTACTGTCGCAAATTTTAATTACGCCAGGGATTGCCTTTTCTATAGTAAATTTTTCAAAAAATAATTTTTTACTGTCGCAAATTTTAATTGCGCCAGGGATTGCCTTTTGTATAGTAAATTTTTCAAAAATTAATTTTTTACTGTCGCAAATTTTAATTACGCCAGGGACTGCCTTTTCTATAGTAAATTTTTCAAAAAATAATTTTTTACTGTCGAAAATTTTAAATCCGCCAGGGATTGCCTTTTCTATAGTAAATTTTTCAAAAAATAATTTTTTACTGTCGCAAATTTTAATTGCGCCAGGGATTGCCTTTTCTATAGTAAATTTTTCAAAAAGTAATTTTTTACTGTCGCAAATTTTAATTACGCCAGGGTTTGCCTTTTCTATACTAAATTTTTCAAAAAATAATTTTTTACTGTCGAAAATTTTAAATCCGCCAGGGATTGCCTTTTCTATAGTAATTTATTCAAAAAATAATTTTTTACTGTCGCAAATTTTAAATACGCCAGGGATTGCCTTTTCTATAGTAAATTTTTCAAAAATTAATTTTTTACTGTCGCAAATTTTAATTACGCCAGGGATTGCCTTTTCTATAGTAAATTTTTCAAAAAATAATTTTTTACTGTCGCAAATTTTAATTGCGCCAGGGATTGCCTTTTCTACAGTAAATTTTTCAAAAAAAGATTTTCTACTGTCGCAAATTTTAATTGCGCCAGGGATTGCCTTTTCTATAGTAAATTTTTCAAAAAATAATTTTTTAATGTCGCAAATTTTAATTGCGCCAGGGATTGCCTTTTCTATAGTAAATTTTTCAAAAAATAATTTTTTACTGTCGAAAATTTTAAATCCGCCAGTGATTGCCTTTTCTATAGTAAATTTTTCAAAAAATAATTTTTTACTGTCGCAAATTTTAATTGCGCCAGGGATTGCCTTTTCTACAGTAAATTTTTCAAAAAAAGATTTTCTACTGTCGCAAATTTTAATTGCGCCAGAGATTGCCTTTGCTATAGTAAATTTTTCGAAAAATAATTTTTTAATGTCGCAAATTTTAATTGCGCCAGGGATTGCCTTTTCTATAGTAAATTTTTCAAAAATTAATTTTTTACTGTCGCAAATTTTAATTACGCCAGGGATTGCCTTTTCTGTAGCAAATTTTTCAAAAAATAATTTTCTACTGTCGCAAATTTTAATTACGCCAGGGATTGCCTTTTCTATAGTAAATTTAAAAAAAAATAATTTTTTACTGTCGCAAATTTTAATTGCGCCAGGGATTGCCTTTTCTATAGTAAATTTTTCAAAAAATATTTTTTTACTGTCGCAAATTTTAATTGCGCCAGGGATTGCCTTTTCTATTGTAAATTTTTCAAAAAATAATTTTTTACTGTCGAAAATTTTAAATCCGCCAGGGGTTGCCTTTTCTATAATAAATTTTTCAAAAAATAATTTTTTACTGTCGCAAATTTTAATTGCGCCAGGGATTGCTTTTTCTACAGTAAATTTTTCAAAAAATAATTTTCTACTGTCGCAAATTTTAATTGCGCCAGGGACTGCCTTTTCTATAGTAAATTTTTCAAAAAATAATTTTTTATTGTCGCAAATTTTAATTGCGCCTGGGATTGCCTTTTCTATAGTAAATTTTTCAAAAAATATTTTTTTACTGTCGCAAATTTTAATTGCGGCCAATTCTACAGTACAAAAAATAATTTTGTACTGTCGCAAATTTTAATTGCGCCAGGGATTGCCTTTTCTATAGTAAATTTTTCAAAAAATAATTTTTTACTGTCGAAAATTTTAAATCCGCCATGGATTGCCTTTTCTATAATAAATTTTTCAAAAAATAATTTTTTACTGTCGCAAATTTTAAATACGCCAGGGATTGCCTTTTCTACATTAAATTTTTCAAAAAATAATTTTTTACTGCCGAAAATTTTAATTGCGCCAGGGAGTGCCTTTTCTATAGTAAATTTTTCAAAAATTAATTTTTTACTGTCGCAAATTATAATTGTGCCAGGAATTGCCTTTTCTACAGTAAATTTTTCAAAAATTAATTTTTTACTGTCGCAAATTTTAATTACGCCAGGGATTGCCTTTTCTATAGTAACTTTTTCAAAAAATAATTTTTTACTGTCGAAAATTTTAAATCCGCCAGGGTTTGCCTTTTCTATAGTAAATTATTCAAAAAATAATTTTTTACTGTCGCAAATTTTAATTGCGCCAGGGATTGCCTTTTCTATAGTAAATTTTTCAAAAAATAATTTGTTACTGTCGAAAATTTTAAATCCGCCAGGGATTGCCTTTTCTATAGTAAATTTTTCAAAAAATAATTTTTTATTGTCGCAAATTTTAATTGCGCCAGGGATTGCCTTTTCTATAGTAAATTTTTCAAAAAATATTTTTTTACTGTCGCAAATTTTAATTGCGCCAAGGATTGCCTTTTCTACAGTAAATTTTTCAAAAAATAATTTTCTACTGTCGCAAATTTTAATTGCGCCAGGGATTGCCTTTTCTATAGTAAATTTTTCAAAAATTAATTTTTTACTGTCGCAAATTTTAATTACGCCAGGGATTGGCTTTTCTATAGTAAATTTTTCAAAAAATAATTTTTTACTGTCGCAAATTTTAATTGCGCCAGGGATTGCCTTTTCTATAGTAAATTTTTCAAAAATTAATTTTTTGCTGAGCAAATTTTAATTACGCCAGGGATTGCCTTTTCTATAGTAAATTTTTCAAAAATTAATTTTTTACTTTCGAAAATTTTAAATCCGCCAGGGATTGTCTTTTCTATAGTAAATCTTTCAAAAAATAATTTTTTACTGTCCCAAATTTTAATTGCGCCAGGGATTGCCTTTTCTACATTAAATTTTTCAAAAAATAATTTTTTACTGCCGCAAATTTTAATTGCGCCAGGGATTGCCTTTTCTATAGTAAATTTTTCAAAAATTAATTTTTTACTGTCGCAAATTATAATTGTGCCAGGGATTGCCTTTTCTACAGTAAATTTTTCAAAAATTAATTTTTTACTGTCGCAAATTTTAATTACACCAGGGATTGCCTTTTCTATAGTAACTTTTTCAAAAAATAATTTTTTACTGTCGAAAATTTTAAATCCGCCAGAGTTTGCCTTTTCTATAGTAAATTATTCAAAAAATAATTTTTTACTCTCGCAAATTTTAATTGCGCCAGGGATTGCCTTTTCTATAGTAAATTTTTCAAAAAATAATTTGTTACTGTTGCAAATTTTAATTGCGCCAGGGATTGCCTTTTCTACAGTAAATTTTTCAAAAAATAATTTTCTATTGTCGCAAATTTTAATTGCGCCAGGGATTGCCTTTTCTGTAGTAAATTTTTCAAAAATTAATTTTTTACTGTCGCAAATTTTAATTACACCAGGGATTGCCTTTTCTATAGTAAATTTTTCAAAAAATAATTTTTTACTATCGCAAATTTTATTTGCGCCAGGGATTGCCTTATCTATAGTAATTTTATCAAAAAATAATTTTTTACTGTCGCAAATTTTAATTACGCCAGGGATTGCCTTTTCTATAGTAAATTTTTCAAAAAATAATTTTTTACTGTCGCAAATTTTAATTGCGCCAGGGATTGCCTTTTCTATAGTAAATTTTTCAAAAATTAATTTTTTACTGTCGCAATTTTAATTACGCCATTGATTGCCTTTTCTATAGTAAATTTTTCAAAAAATAATTTTCTACTGTCGCAAATTTTAATTACGCCAGGGATTGCCATTTCTATAGTAAATTTTTCAAAAAATAATTTTTTACTGTCGCAAATTTTAATTGTGCCACGGATTGCCTTTTCTACAGTAAATTTTTCAAAAAATTATTTTCTACTGTCGCAAATTTTAATTGCGCCAGGGATTGCCTTTTCTATAGTAAATTTTTCAAAAATTAATTTTTTACTGTCGCAAATTTTAATTACGCCAGGGATTGCCTTTTCTATAGTAAATTTTTCAAAAAATAATTTTTTACTGTCACAAATTTTAATTGCGCCAGGGATTGCCTTTTCTATAGTAAATTTTTCAAAAATTAATTTTTTACTGTTGCAAATTTTAATTGCGCCAGGGATTGCCTTTTCTACAGTAAATTTTTCAAAAAATAATTTTCTATTGTCGCAAATTTTAATTGCGCCAGGGATTGCCTTTTCTGTAGTAAATTTTTCAAAAATTAATTTTTTACTGTCGCAAATTTTAATTACACCAGGGATTGCCTTTTCTATAGTAAATTTTTCAAAAAATAATTTTTTACTATCGCAAATTTTATTTGCGCCAGGGATTACCTTTTCTATAGTAAATTTTTCAAAAATTAATTTTTTACTGTCGCAAATTTTAATTACGCCAGGGATTGCCCTTTCTATAGTAAATTTTTCAAAAAATAATTTTCTACTTTCGCAAATTTTAACTACGCCAGGGATTGCCTTTTCTATAGTAAATTTTTCAAAAAATAATTTTTTACTGTCGCAAATTTTATTTGCGCCAGGGATTGCCTTTTCTATAGTAAATTTTTCAAAAAATAATTTTTTACTGTCGAAAATTTTAAATCCGCCAGGGATTGCCTTTTCTATAGTAAATTTTTCAAAAAAATATTTTTTACTGTCGCTAATTTTAATTGCGCCAGGGATTGCCTTTTCTACAGTAAATTTTTCAAAAAATAATTTTCTACTGTCGCAAATTTTAATTGCGCCAGGGATTGCCTTTTCTATAGTAAATTTTTCAAAAAATTTTTTTTACTGTAGCAAATTTTAATTGCGCCAGGGATTGCCTTTTCTATAGTAAATTTTTCAAAAAATAATTTTTTACTATCGAAAATTTTAAATCCGCCAGGGATTGCCTTTTCTATAATAAATTTTTCAAAAAATAATTTTTTACTGTCGCAAATTTTAAATACGCCAGAGATTGCCTTTTCTACAGTAAATTTTTCAAAAAATAATTTTCTATTGTCGCAAATTTTAATTGCGCCAGGGATTGCCTTTTCTATAGTAAATTTTTCAAAAATTAATTTTTTACTGTCGCAAATTTTAATTACACCAGGGATTGCCTTTTCTATAGTAAATTTTTCAAAAAATAATTTTTTACTATCGCAAATTTTAATTGCGCCAGGGATTGCCTTTTCTATAGTAAATTTTTCAAAAATTAATTTTTTACTGTCGCAAATTTTAATTACGCCAGGGATTGCCCTTTCTATAGTAAATTTTTCAAAAAATAATTTTCTACTGTCGCAAATTTTAACTACGCCAGGGATTGCCTTTTCTATAGTAAATTTTTCAAAAAATAATTTTTTACTGTCGCAAATTTTAATTGCGCCAGGGATTGCCTTTTCTATAGTAAATTTTTCAAAAAATAATTTTTTACTGTCGAAAATTTTAAATCCGCCAGGGATTGCCTTTTCTATAGTAAATTTTTCAAAAAATTATTTTTTACTGTCGCTAATTTTAATTGCGCCAGGGATTGCCTTTTCTACAGTAAATTTTTCAAAAAATAATTTTCTATTGTCGCAAATTTTAATTGCGCCAGGGATTGCCTTTTCTATAGTAAATTTTTAAAAAAAAATTTTTTACTGTCGCAAATTTTAATTGCGCCAGGGATTGCCTTTTCTATAGTAAATTTTTCAAAAAATAATTTTTTACTGTCGCAAATTTTAATTGCGCCAGGGATTGCCTTTTCTATAGTAAATTTTTCAAAAATTAATTTTTTACTGTCGCAAATTTTAATTGCGCAAGGGATTGCCTTTTCTACAGTAAATTTTTCAAAAAATAATTTTCTACTGTCGCAAATTTTTAATTGCGCCAGGGATTGCCTTTTCTCTAGTAAATTTTTCAAAAATTAATTTTTTACTGTCGCAAATTTTAATTACGCCAGGGATTGCCTTTTCTATAGTAAATTTTTCAAAAAATAATTTTTTACTGTCGCAAATTTTAATTGCGCCAGGGATTGCCTTTTTTATAGTAAATTTTTCAAAAATTAATTTTTTACTGTCGCAATTTTAATTACGCCAGGGATTGCCTTTTCTATAGTAAATTTTTCAAAAATTAATTTTCTACTGTCGCAAATTTTAATTACGCCAGGTATTGCCATTTCTATAGTAAATTTTTCAAAAAATAATTTTTTACTGTCGCAAATTTTAATTGTGCCAGGGATTGCCTTTTCTACAGTAAATTTTTCAAAAAATTATTTTCTACTGTCGCAAATTTTAATTGCGCCTGGGATTGCCTTTTCTATAGTATATTTTTCAAAAATTAATTTTTTACTGTCGCAAATTTTAATTACGCCAGGGATTGCCTTTTCTATAGTAAATTTTTCAAAAAGTAATTTTTTACTGTCACAAATTTTAATTGCGCCAGGGATTGCCTTTTCTATAGTAAATTTTCAAAAATTAACTTTTTACTGTTGCAAATTTTAATTGCGCCAGGGCTTGCCTTTTCTACAGTAAATTTTTCAAAAAATAATTTTCTATTGTCGCAAATTTTAATTGCGCCAGGGATTGCCCTTTCTATAGTAAATTTTACAAAAATTAATTTTTTACTGTCGCAAATTTTAATTACACCAGGGATTGCCTTTTCTATAGTAAATTTTTCAAAAAATAATTTTTTACTATCGCAAATTTTAATTGCGCCAGGGATTGCCTTTTCTATAGTAAATTTTTCAAAAAATAATTTTTTACTGTTGAAAATTTTAAATCCGCCAGGGATTGCCTTTTCTATAGTAAATTTTTCAAAAAAATATTTTTTAC
Organism: Dioctria linearis; assembly: GCA_963930735.1. Lineage (NCBI taxonomy): Eukaryota > Metazoa > Arthropoda > Insecta > Diptera > Asilidae > Dioctria > Dioctria linearis. Next base: position 43,750 of record CAWVNZ010000149.1, on the reverse strand, counting down.
TGTCGCTAATTTTAATTGCGCCAGGGATTGCCTTTTCTACAGTAAATTTTTCAAAAAATAATTTTCTACTGTCGCAAATTTTAATTGCGCCAGGGATTGCCTTTTCTATAGTAAATTTTTCAAAAAATTTTTTTTACTGTAGCAAATTTTAATTGCGCCAGGGATTGCCTTTTCTATAGTAAATTTTTCAAAAAATAATTTTTTACTATCGAAAATTTTAAATCCGCCAGGGATTGCCTTTTCTATAATAAATTTTTCAAAAAATAATTTTTTACTGTCGCAAATTTTAAATACGCCAGAGATTGCCTTTTCTACAGTAAATTTTTCAAAAAATAATTTTCTATTGTCGCAAATTTTAATTGCGCCAGGGATTGCCTTTTCTATAGTAAATTTTTCAAAAATTAATTTTTTACTGTCGCAAATTTTAATTACACCAGGGATTTCCTTTTCTATAGTAAATTTTTCAAAAAATAATTTTTTACTATCGCAAATTTTAATTGCGCCATGGATTGCCTTTTCTATAGTAAATTTTTCAAAAATTAATTTTTTACTGTCGCAAATTTTAATTACGCCAGGGATTGCCCTTTCTATAGTAAATTTTTCAAAAAATAATTTTCTACTGTCGCAAATTTTAACTACGCCAGGGATTGCCTTTTCTATAGTAAATTTTTCAAAAAATAATTTTTTACTGTCGCAAATTTTAATTGCGCCAGGGATTGCCTTTTCTATAGTAAATTTTTCAAAAAATAATTTTTTACTGTCGAAAATTTTAAATCCGCCAGGGATTGCCTTTTCTATAGTAAATTTTTCAAAAAATTATTTTTTACTGTCGCTAATTTTAATTGCGCCAGGGATTGCCTTTTCTACAGTAAATTTTTCAAAAAATAATTTTCTATTGTCGCAAATTTTAATTGCGCCAGGGATTGCCTTTTCTATAGTAAATTTTTAAAAAAAAATTTTTTACTGTCGCAAATTTTAATTGCGCCAGGGATTGCCTTTTCTATAGTAAATTTTTCAAAAAATAATTTTTTACTGTCGCAAATTTTAATTGCGCCAGGGATTGCCTTTTCTATAGTAAATTTTTCAAAAATTAATTTTTTACTGTCGCAAATTTTAATTGCGCAAGGGATTGCCTTTTCTACAGTAAATTTTTCAAAAAATAATTTTCTACTGTCGCAAATTTTTAATTGCGCCAGGGATTGCCTTTTCTCTAGTAAATTTTTCAAAAATTAATTTTTTACTGTCGCAAATTTTAATTACGCCAGGGATTGCCTTTTCTATAGTAAATTTTTCAAAAAATAATTTTTTACTGTCGCAAATTTTAATTGCGCCAGGGATTGCCTTTTTTATAGTAAATTTTTCAAAAATTAATTTTTTACTGTCGCAATTTTAATTACGCCAGGGATTGCCTTTTCTATAGTAAATTTTTCAAAAATTAATTTTCTACTGTCGCAAATTTTAATTACGCCAGGTATTGCCATTTCTATAGTAAATTTTTCAAAAAATAATTTTTTACTGTCGCAAATTTTAATTGTGCCAGGGATTGCCTTTTCTACAGTAAATTTTTCAAAAAATTATTTTCTACTGTCGCAAATTTTAATTGCGCCTGGGATTGCCTTTTCTATAGTATATTTTTCAAAAATTAATTTTTTACTGTCGCAAATTTTAATTACGCCAGGGATTGCCTTTTCTATAGTAAATTTTTCAAAAAGTAATTTTTTACTGTCACAAATTTTAATTGCGCCAGGGATTGCCTTTTCTATAGTAAATTTTCAAAAATTAACTTTTTACTGTTGCAAATTTTAATTGCGCCAGGGCTTGCCTTTTCTACAGTAAATTTTTCAAAAAATAATTTTCTATTGTCGCAAATTTTAATTGCGCCAGGGATTGCCCTTTCTATAGTAAATTTTACAAAAATTAATTTTTTACTGTCGCAAATTTTAATTACACCAGGGATTGCCTTTTCTATAGTAAATTTTTCAAAAAATAATTTTTTACTATCGCAAATTTTAATTGCGCCAGGGATTGCCTTTTCTATAGTAAATTTTTCAAAAATTAATTTTTTACTGTCGCAAATTTTAATTACGCCAGGGATTGCCCTTTCTATAGTAAATTTTTCAAAAAATAATTTTCTACTGTCGCAAATTTTAACTACGCCAGGGATTGCCTTTTCTATAGTAAATTTTTCAAAAAATAATTTTTTACTGTCGCAAATTTTAATTGCGCCAGGGATTGCCTTTTCTATAGTAAATTTTTCAAAAAATAATTTTTTACTGTCGAAAATTTTAAATCCGCCAGGGATTGCCTTTTCTATAGTAAATTTTTCAAAAAATTATTTTTTACTGTCGCTAATTTTAATTGCGCCAAGGATTGCCTTTTCTACAGTAAATTTTTCAAAAAATAATTTTCTACTGTCGCAAATTTTAATTGCGCCAGGGATTGCCTTTTCTATAGTAAATTTTTCAAAAAATTTTTTTTACTGTCGCAAATTTTAATTGCGCCAGGGATTGCCTTTTCTATAGTAAATTTTTCAAAAAATAATTTTTTACTATCGAAAATTTTAAGTCCGCCAGGGATTGCCTTTTCTATAATAAATTTTTCAAAAAATAATTTTTTACTGTCGAAAATTTTAAATACGACAGAGATTGCCTTTTCTATAGTAAATTTTTCAAAAATTAATTTTTTACTGTCGCAAATTTTAATTACGCCAGGGATTGCATTTTCTATAGTAAATTTTTCAAAAAATATTTTTTTACATTTTATATTTAATTGCGCCAGGGATTGCCTTTTCTATAGTAAATTTTTCAAAAATTAATTTTTTACTGTCGCAAATTTTAATTACGCCAGGTATTGCCCTTTCTATAGTAAATTTTTCAAAAAATAATTTTCTACTGTCGCAAATTTTAACTACGCCAGGGATTGCCTTTTCTATAGTAAATTTTTCAAAAAATAATTTTTTACTGTCGCAAATTTTAATTGCGCCAGGGATTGCCTTTTCTATAGTAAATTTTTCAAAAAATAATTTTTTACTGTCGAAAATTTTAAATCCGCCAGGGATTGCCTTTTCTATAGTAAATTTTTCAAAAAATTATTTTTTACTGTCGCTAATTTTAATTGCGCCAAGGATTGCCTTTTCTACAGTAAATTTTTCAAAAAATAATTTTCTACTGTCGCAAATTTTAATTGCGCCAGGGATTGCCTTTTCTATAGTAAATTTTTCAAAAATTTTTTTTACTGTCGCAAATTTTAATTGCGCCAGGGATTGCCTTTTCTATAGTAAATTTTTCAAAAATTAATTTTTTACTGTCGCAAATTTTAATTACACCAGGGATTGCCTTTTCTATAGTAAATTTTTCAAAAAATAATTTTTTACTATCGCAAATTTTATTTGCGCCAGGGATTGCCTTTTCTATAGTAAATTTTTCAAAAATTAATTTTTTACTGTCGCAAATTTTAATTACGCCAGGGATTGCCCTTTCTATAGTAAATTTTTCAAAAAATAATTTTCTACTTTCGCAAATTTTAACTACGCCAGGGATTGCCTTTTCTATAGTAAATTTTTCAAAAAATAATTTTTTACTGTCGCAAATTTTATTTGCGCCAGGGATTGCCTTTTCTATAGTAAATTTTTCAAAAAATAATTTTTTACTGTCGAAAATTTTAAATCCGCCAGGGATTGCCTTTTCTATAGTAAATTTTTCAAAAAAATATTTTTTACTGTCGCTAATTTTAATTGCGCCAGGGATTGCCTTTTCTACAGAAAATTTTTCAAAAAATTATTTTCTACTGTCGCAAATTTTAATTGCGCCAGGGATTGCCTTTTCTATAGTAAATTTTTCAAAAAATTTTTTTTACTGTCGCAAATTTTAATTGCGCCAGGGATTGCCTTTTCTATAGTAAATTTTTCAAAAAATAATTTTTTACTATCGAAAATTTTAAATCCGCCAGGGATTGCCTTTTCTATAATAAATTTTTCAAAAAATAATTTTTTACTGTCGCAAATTTTAATTGCGCCAGGGATTGCCTTTTCTATAGTAAATTTTTCAAAAAATAATTTTTTACTGTCGCAAATTTTAATTGCGCCAGGGATTGCCTTTTCTATAGTAAATTTTTCAAAAATTAATTTTTTACTGTCGCAAATTTTAATTGCGCAAGGGATTGCCTTTTCTACAGTAAATTTTTCAAAAAATAATTTTCTACTGTCGCAAATTTTTAATTGCGACAGGGATTGCCTTTTCTCTAGTAAATTTTTCAAAAATTAATTTTTTACTGTCGTAAATTTTAATTGCGCAAGGGATTGCCTTTTCTACAGTAAATTTTTCAAAAAATAATTTTTTACTGTCGCAAATTTTAATTGCGCCAGGGATTGCCTTTTCTATAGTAAATTTTTCAAAAAATAATTTTTTACTGTCGAAAATTTTAAATCCGCCAGGGATTGCCTTTTCTATAGTAAATTTTTCAAAAAATTATTTTTTACTGTCGCTAATTTTAATTGCGCCAGGGATTGCCTTTTCTACAGTAAATTTTTCAAAAAATAATTTTCTATTGTCGCAAATTTTAATTGCGCCAGGGATTGCCTTTTCTATAGTAAATTTTTAAAAAAAAATTTTTTACTGTCGCAAATTTTAATTGCGCCAGGGATTGCCTTTTCTATAGTAAATTTTTCAAAAAATAATTTTTTACTGTCGCAAATTTTAATTGCGCCAGGGATTGCCTTTTCTATAGTAAATTTTTCAAAAATTAAATTTTTACTGTCGCAAATTTTAATTGCGCAAGGGATTGCCTTTTCTACAGTAAATTTTTCAAAAAATAATTTTCTACTGTCGCCAATTTTTAATTGCGCCAGGGATTGCCTTTTTTATAGTAAATTTTTCAAAAATTAATTTTTTACTGTCGCAATTTTAATTACGCCAGGGATTGCCTTTTCTATAGTAAATTTTTCAAAAATTAATTTTCTACTGTCGCAAATTTTAATTACGCCAGGGATTGCCATTTCTATAGTAAATTTTTCAAAAAATAATTTTTTACTGTCGCAAATTTTAATTGTGCCAGGGATTGCCTTTTCTACAGTAAATTTTTCAAAAAATTATTTTCTACTGTCGCAAATTTTAATTGCGCCAGGGATTGCCTTTTCTATAGTATATTTTTCAAAAATTAATTTTTTACTGTCGCAAATTTTAATTACGCCAGGGATTGCCTTTTCTATAGTAAATTTTTCAAAAAGTAATTTTTTACTGTCACAAATTTTAATTGCGCCATGGATTGCCTTTTCTATAGTAAATTTTTCAAAAATTAATTTTTTACTGTTGCAAATTTTAATTGCGCCAGAGCTTGCCTTTTCTACAGTAAATTTTTCAAAAAATAATTTTCTATTGTCGCAAATTTTAATTGCGCCAGGGATTGCCCTTCCTATAGTAAATTTTACAAAAATTAATTTTTTACTGTCGCAAATTTTAATTACACCAGGGATTGCCTTTTCTATAGTAAATTTTTCAAAAAATAATTTTTTACTATCGCAAATTTTAATTGCGCCAGGGATTGCCTTTTCTATAGTAAATTTTTCAAAAATTAATTTTTTACTGTCGCAAATTTTAATTACGCCAGGGATTGCCCTTTCTATAGTAAATTTTTCAAAAAATAATTTTCTACTGTCGCAAATTTTAACTACGCCAGGGATTGCCTTTTCTATAGTAAATTTTTCAAAAAATAATTTTTTACTGTCGCAAATTTTAATTGCGCCAGGGATTGCCTTTTCTATAGTAAATTTTTCAAAAAATAATTTTTTACTGTCGAAAATTTTAAATCCGCCAGGGATTGCCTTTTCTATAGTAAATTTTCAAAAAATTATTTTTTACTGTCGCTAATTTTAATTGCGCCAAGGATTGCCTTTTCTACAGTAAATTTTTCAAAAATAATTTTCTACTGTCGCAAATTTTAATTGCGCCAGGGATTGCCTTTTCTATAGTAAATTTTTCAAAAATTTTTTTTACTGTCGCAAATTTTAATTGCGCCAGGGATTGCCTTTTCTATAGTAAATTTTTCAAAAAATAATTTTTTACTATCGAAAATTTTAAGTCCGCCAGGGATTGCCTTTTCTATAATAAATTTTTCAAAAAATAATTTTTTACTGTCGAAAATTTTAAATACGACAGAGATTGCCTTTTCTATAGTAAAATTTTTCAAAAATTAATTTTTTACTGTCGCAAATTTTAATTACGCCAGGGATTGCATTTTCTATAGTAAATTTTTCAAAAAATATTTTTTTACATTTTATATTTAATTGCGCCAGGGATTGCCTTTTCTATAGTAAATTTTTCAAAAATTAATTTTTTACTGTCGCAAATTTTAATTACGCCAGGGGATTGCCCTTTCTATAGTAAATTTTTCAAAAAATAATTTTCTACTGTCGCAAATTTTAACTACGCCAGGGATTGCCTTTTCTATAGTAAATTTTTCAAAAAATAATTTTTTACTGTCGCAAATTTTAATTGCGCCAGGGATTGCCTTTTCTATAGTAAATTTTTCAAAAATAATTTTTTACTGTCGAAAATTTTAAATCCGCCAGGGATTGCCTTTTCTATAGTAAATTTTTCAAAAAATTATTTTTTACTGTCGCTAATTTTAATTGCCCCAAGGATTGCCTTTTCTACAGTAAATTTTTCAAAAAATAATTTTCTACTGTCGCAAATTTTAATTGCGCCAGGGATTGCCTTTTCTATAGTAAATTTTCAAAAAAATTTTTTTTACTGTCGCAAATTTTAATTGCGCCAGGGATTGCCTTTTCTATAGTAAATTTTTCAAAAATTAATTTTTTACTGTCGCAAATTTTAATTACACCAGGGATTGCCTTTTCTATAGTAAATTTTTCAAAAAATAATTTTTTACTATCGCAAATTTTATTTGCGCCAGGGATTGCCTTTTCTATAGTAAATTTTTCAAAATTAATTTTTTTACTGTCGCAAATTTTAGTTACGCCAGGGATTGCCCTTTCTATAGTAAATTTTTCAAAAAATAATTTCTACTTTCGCAAATTTTAACTACGCCAGGGATTGCCTTTTCTATAGTAAAATTTTTTCAAAAAATAATTTTTTTACTGTCGCAAATTTTATTTGCGCCAGGGATTGCCCTTTTCTATAGTAAATTTTTCAAAAAATAATTTTTTACTGTCGAAAATTTTAAATCCGCCAGGGATTGCCTTTTCTATAGTAAATTTTTCAAAAAAATATTTTTTACTGTCGCTAATTTTAATTGCGCCAGGGATTGCCTTTTCTACAGTAAATTTTTCAAAAAATAATTTTCTACTGTCGCAAATTTTAATTGCGCCAGGGATTGCCTTTTCTATAGTAAATCTTTCAAAAAATTTTTTTTACTGTCGCAAATTTTAATTGCGCCAGGGATTGCCTTTTCTATAGTAAATTTTTCAAAAAATAATTTTTTTACTATCGAAAATTTTACATCCGCCAGGGATTGCCTTTTCTATAATAAATTTTCAAAAAATAATTTTTTACTGTCGCAAATTTTAAATACGCCAGAGATTGCCTTTTCTACAGTAAATTTTTCAAAAAATAATTTTCTATTGTCGCAAATTTTAATTGCGCCAGGGATTGCCTTTTCTCTAGTAAATTTTCAAAAATTAATTTTTTACTGTCGCAAATTTTAATTACGCCAGGGATTGCCTTTTCTATAGTAAATTTTTCAAAAAATAATTTTTTACTGTCGAAAATTTTAATTGCGCCAGGGATTGCCTTTTTTATAGTAAATTTTTCAAAATTAATTTTTTACTGTCGCAATTTTAATTACGCCAGGGATTGCCTTTTCTATAGTAAATTTTTCAAAAATTAATTTTCTACTGTCGCAAATTTTAATTACGCCAGGGATTGCCATTTCTATAGTAAATTTTTCAAAAAATAATTTTTTTACTGTCGCAAATTTTAATTGTGCCAGGGATTGCCTTTTCTACAGTAAATTTTTCAAAAAATTAATTTTCTACTGTCGCAAATTTTAATTCCGCCAGGGATTGCCTTTCTATAGTATATTTTTCAAAAATTAATTTTTTACTGTCGCAAATTTTAATTACGCCAGGGATTTGCCTTTTCTATAGTAAATTTTTCAAAAAGTAATTTTTTTACTGTCACAAATTTTAATTGCGCCAGGGATTGCCTTTTCTATAGTAAATTTTCAAAAATTAATTTTTTACTGTTGCAAATTTTAATTGCGCCAGGGCTTGCCTTTTCTACAGTAAATTTTTCAAAAAATAATTTTCTATTGTCGCAAATTTTAATTGCGCCAGGGATTGCCCTTTCTATAGTAAATTTTACAAAAATTAATTTTTTACTGTCGCAAATTTTAATTACACCAGGGATTGCCTTTTCTATAGTAAATTTTTCAAAAAATAATTTTTTACTATCGCAAATTTTAATTGCGCCAGGGATTGCCCTTTTTCTATAGTAAATTTTTCAAAAATTAATTTTTTACTGTCGCAAATTTTAATTACGCCAGGGATTGCCTTTTCTATAGTAAATTTTTCAAAAAATAATTTTTTACTGTCGCAAATTTTAATTGCGCCAGGGATTGCCTTTTCTATAGTAAATTTTTCAAAAAATAATTTTTTACTGTCGAAAATTTTAAATCCGCCAGGGATTGCCTTTTCTATAGTAAATTTTTCAAAAAATTATTTTTTACTGTCGCTAATTTTAATTGCGCCAAGGATTGCCTTTTCTACAGTAAATTTTTCAAAAAATAATTTTCTACTGTCGCAAATTTTAATTGCGCCAGGGATTGCCTTTTCTATAGTAAATTTTTCAAAAAATTTTTTTTACTGTCGCAAATTTTAATTGCGCCAGGGATTGCCTTTTCTATAGTAAATTTTTCAAAAAATAATTTTTTACTATCGAAAATTTTAAGTCCGCCAGGGATTGCCTTTTCTATAATAAATTTTTCAAAAAATAATTTTTTACTGTCGAAAATTTTAAATACGACAGAGATTGCCTTTTCTATAGTAAATTTTTTCAAAAATTAATTTTTTACTGTCGCAAATTTTAATTACGCCAGGGATTGCATTTTCTATAGTAAATTTTTCAAAAAATATTTTTTTACATTTTATATTTAATTGCGCCAGGGATTGCCCTTTTCTATAGTAAATTTTTCAAAAATTAATTTTTTACTGTCGCAAATTTTAATTACGCCAGGGATTGCCCTTTCTATAGTAAATTTTTCAAAAAATAATTTTCTACTGTCGCAAATTTTAACTACGCCAGGAATTGCCTTTTCTATAGTAAATTTTTCAAAAAATAATTTTTTACTGTCGCAAATTTTAATTGCGCCAGGGATTGCCTTTTCTATAGTAAATTTTTCAAAAAATAATTTTTTACTGTCGAAAATTTTAAATCCGCCAGGGATTGCCTTTTCTATAGTAAATTTTTTAAAAAAATTATTTTTTACTGTCGCTAATTTTAATTGCGCCAAGGATTGCCTTTTCTACAGTAAATTTTTCAAAAAATAATTTTCTACTGTCGCAAAATTTAATTGCGCCAGGATTGCCTTTTCCATAGTAAATTTTTCAAAAATTTTTTTTTACTGTCGCAATTTTAATTGCGCCTGGGATTGCCTTTTCTATAGTAAATTTTTCAAAATTAATTTTTTACTGTCGCAAATTTTAATTACACCAGGGATTGCCTTTTCTATAGTAAATTTTTCAAAAAATAATTTTTTACTATCGCAAATTTTATTTGCGCCAGGGATTGCCTTTTCTATAGTAAATTTTTCAAAAAATTAATTTTTTTACTGTCGCAAATTTTAATTACGCCAGGGATTGCCCTTTCTATAGTAGATTTTTCAAAAATAATTTTCTACTTTCGCAAATTTTAACTACGCCAGGGATTGCCTTTTCTATAGTAAATTTTTCAAAAATAATTTTTTACTGTCGCAATTTTATTTGCGCCAGGGATTGCCTTTTCTATAGTAAATTTTTCAAAAAAATAATTTTTTTACTGTCGAAAATTTTAAATCCGCCAGGGATTGCCTTTTCTATAGTAAATTTTTCAAAAAAATATTTTTTACTGTCGCTAATTTTAATTGCGCCAGGGATTGCCTTTTCTACAGTAAATTTTTCAAAAAATAATTTTTCTACTGTCGCAAATTTTTAATTGCGCCAGGGATTGCCTTTTCTATAGTAAATTTTTCAAAAATTTTTTTTACTGTCGCAAATTTTAATTGCGCCAGGGATTGCCTTTTCTATAGTAAATTTTTCAAAAAATAATTTTTTACTATCGAAAATTTTAAATCCGCCAGGGATTGCCTTTTCTATAATAAATTTTTCAAAAATAATTTTTTTACTGTCGCAAATTTTAAATACGCCAGAGATTGCCTTTTCTACAGTAAATTTTTCAAAAAATAATTTTCTATTGTCGCAAATTTTAATTGCGCCAGGGATTGCCTTTTCTACAGTAAATTTTTCAAAAATTAATTTTTTACTGTCGCAAATTTTAATTACACCAGGGATTGCCTTTTCTATAGTAAATTTTTCAAAAAATAATTTTTTACTATCGCAAATTTTAATTGCGCCAGGGATTGCCTTTTCTATAGTAAATTTTTCAAAAATTAATTTTTTACTGTCGCAAATTTTAATTACGCCAGGGATTGCCCTTTCTATAGTAAATTTTTCAAAAATAATTTTCTACTGTCGCAAATTTTAACTACGCCAGGGATTGCCTTTTCTATAGTAAATTTTCAAAAAATAATTTTTTACTGTCGCAAATTTTAATTGCGCCAGGGATTGCCTTTTCTATAGTAAATTTTCAAAAAATAATTTTTTACTGTCGAAAATTTAAATCCGCCAGGGATTGCCTTTTCTATAGTAAATTTTTCAAAAAATTATTTTTTACTGTCGCTAATTTTAATTGCGCCAGGGATTGCCTTTTCTACAGTAAATTTTTCAAAAAATAATTTTCTATTGTCGCAAATTTTAATTGCGCCAGGGATTGCCCTTTTCTATAGTAAATTTTTAAAAAAAAATTTTTTACTGTCGCAAATTTTAATTGCGCCAGGGATTGCCTTTTCTATAGTAAATTTTTCAAAAAATAATTTTTTACTGTCGCAAATTTTAATTGCGCCAGGGATTGCCTTTTCTATAGTAAATTTTTCAAAAATTAATTTTTTACTGTCGCAAATTTTAATTGCGCAAGGGATTGCCTTTTCTACAGTAAATTTTTCAAAAAATAATTTCTACTGTCGCAAATTTTTAATTGCGCCAGGGGATTGCCTTTTCTCTAGTAAATTTTTCAAAAATTAATTTTTTACTGTCGCAAATTTTAATTACGCCAGGGATTGCCTTTTCTATAGTAAATTTTTCAAAAATAATTTTTTTACTGTCGCAAATTTTAATTGCGCCAGGGATTGCCTTTTCTATAGTAAATTTTTCAAAAATTAATTTTTTACTGTCGCAATTTTAATTACGCCAGGGATTGCCTTTTCTATAGTAAGTTTTTCAAAAATTAATTTTCTACTGTCGCAAATTTTAATTACGCCAGGGGATTGCCTTTTCTACAGTAAATTTTTCAAAAAACTATTTTGTACTGTCGCAAATTTTAATTGCGCCAGGGATTGCCTTTTCTATAGTATATTTTTCAAAAATTAATTTTTTACTGTCGCAAATTTTAATTACGCCAGGATTGCCTTTTCTATAGTAAATTTTTCAAAAAATAATTTTTTACTGTCGCAAATTTTAATTGCGCCAGGGATTGCCGTTTCTATAGTAAATTTTTCAAAAATTAATTTTTTACTGTCGCAAATTTTAATTGCGCAAGGGATTGCCTTTTCTACAGTAAATTTTTCAAAAAATAATTTTCTACTGTCGCAAATTTTTAATTGCGCCAGGGATTGCCTTTTCTCTAGTAAATTTTTCAAAAATTAATTTTTTACTGTCGCAAATTTTAATTACGCCAGGGATTGCCTTTTCTATAGTAAATTTTCAAAAAATAATTTTTTTACTGTCGCAAATTTTAATTGCGCCAGGGATTGCCTTTTCTATAGTAAATTTTTCAAAAATTAATTTTTTACTGTCGCAAATTTTAATTATGCCAGGGATTGCCCTTTCTATAGTAAATTTTTCAAAAAAATAATTTCTACTGTCGCAAATTTTAACTACGCCAGGGATTGCCTTTTCTATAGTAAATTTTTCAAAAAATAATTTTTTTTACTGTCGCAAATTTTAATTGCGCCAGGGATTGCCTTTTCTATAGTAAATTTTTCAAAAAATAATTTTTTACTGTCGAAAATTTTAAATCCGCCAGGGATTGCCTTTTCTATAGTAAATTTTTCAAAAAATTATTTTTTACTGTCGCTAATTTTAATTGCGCCAAGGATTGCCTTTTCTACAGTAAATTTTTCAAAAAATAATTTTCTACTGTCGCAAATTTTAACTGCGCCAGGGATTGCCTTTTCTATAGTAAATTTTTCAAAAAATTTTTTTTACTGTCGCAAATTTTAATTGCGCCAGGGATTGCCTTTTCTATAGTAAATTTTTCAAAAAATAATTTTTTACCATCGAAAATTTTAAGTCCGCCAGGGATTGCCTTTTCTATAATAAATTTTTCAAAAAATAATTTTTTACTGTCGAAAATTTTAAATACGACAGAGATAGCCTTTTCTATAGTAAATTTTTCAAAAATTAATTTTTTACTGTCGCAAATTTTAATTACGCCAGGGATTGCATTTTCTATAGTAAATTTTTCAAAAAATATTTTTTTACATTTTATATTTAATTACGCCAGGTATTGCCTTTTCTATAGTAAATTTTTCAAAAAATAATTTTTTACTGTCGCAAATTTTAATTGCGCCAGGGATTGCCTTTTCTATAGTAAATTTTTCAAAAAATAATTTTTTACTGTCGAAAATTTTAAATCCGCCAGGGATTGCCTTTTCTATAATAAATTTTTCAAAAAATAATTTTTTACTGTCGCAAATTTTAATTGCGCCAGGGATTGCCTTTTCTACAGTAAATTTTTCAAAAAATAATTTTCTACTGTCGCAAATTTTAATTGCGACAGGGATTGGCTTTTCTATAGTAAATTTTTCAAAAAATAATTTTTTACTGTCGCAAATTTTAAATACGCCAGGGATTGCCTTTTCTATAGTAAATTTTTCAAAAAATAATTTTCTACTGTCGCAAATTTTAAATACGCCAGGGATCGCCTTTTCTATAGTAAATTTTTCAAAAAATAATTTTTTACTGTCGAAAATTTTAAATCCGCCAGGGGTTGCCTTTTCTATAGTAAATTTTTCAAAAAATATTTTTTTACTGTCGCACATTTTAATTGCGCCAGGGATTGCCTTTTCTATAGTAAATTTTTCAAAAATTAATTTTTTACTGTCGCAAATTTTAATTACGCCAGGGATTGCCTTTTCTATAGTAAATTTTTCAAAAAATAATTTTCTACTGTCGCAAATTTTAATTACGCCAGGGATTGCCTTCTCTATAGTAAATTTTTCAAAAAATAATTTTTTACTGTCGCAAATTTTAATTGCGCCAGGGATTGCCTTTTCTACAGTAAATTTTTCAAAAAATAATTTTCTACTGTCGCAAATTTTAATTGCGCCAGGGATTGCCTTTTCTATAGTAAAATTTTCAAAAATTAATTTTTTACTGTCGCAAATTTTAATTACGCCAGGGATTGCCTTTTCTATAGTAAATTTATCAAAAAATAATTTTTTACTGTCGCAAATTTTAATTGCGCCAGGGATTGCCTTTTCTATAGTAAATTTCTCAAAAAATAATTTTTTACTGTCGCAAATTTTAATTACGCCAGGGATTGCCTTTTCTATAGTAAATTTTTCAAAAAATAATTTTTTACTGTCGAAAATTTTAAATCCGCCTGGGATTGCCTTTTCTATAGTAAATTATTCAAAAAATAATTTTTTACTGTCGCAAATTTTAATTGCGCCAGATATTGCCTTTTCTATAGTAAATTTTTCAAAAAATAATTTTTTACTGTCGAAAATTTTAATCCGCCAGGGATTGCCTTTTCTATAGTAAATTTATCAAAAAATAATTTTTTACTGTCGCAAAATTTAATTGCGCCAGGGATTGCCTTTTCTACAGTAAATTTTTCAAAAAATAATTTTCTACTTTCGCAAATTTTAATTGCGCCAGGGATTGCCTTTTCTATAGTAAAGTTTTCAAAAATTAATTTTTTACTGTCGCAAATTTTAATAGCGCCAGGGATTGCCTTTTCTATAGCAAATTTTTCAAAAATTAATTTTTTACTGTCGCAAATTTTAATTGCGCCAGGGATTGCCTTTTCTACAGTAAATTTTTCAAAAAATAATTTTCTACTGTCGCAAATTTTAATTGCGCCAGGGATTGCCTTTTCTATAATAAATTTTTCAAAAATTAATTTTTTACTGTCGCAAATTTTAATTACGCCAGGGATTGCCTTTTCTATAGTAAATTTTTCAAAAAATAATTTTTTACTGTCGCAAATTTTAATTGCGCAAGGGATTGCCTTTTCTATAGTAAATTTTTAAAAAATTAATTTTTTACTGTCGCAAATTTTAATTACGCCAGGGATTGCCTTTTCTATAGTAAATTTTTCAAAAAATAATTTTCTACTGTCGCAAATTTTAATTACGCCAGGGATTGCCTTTTCTATAGTAAATTTTTCAAAAAATAATTTTTTACTGTCGCAATTTTAATTGCGCCAGGGATTGCCTTTTCTACAGTAAATTTTTCAAAAAATTATTTTCTACTGTCGCAAATTTTAATTGCCCCAGGGATTGCCTTTTCTATAGTAAATCTTTCAAAAATTAATTTTTTACTGTCGCAAATTTTAATTACGCCAGGGATTGCCATTTCTATAGTAAATTTTTCAAAAAATAATTTTTTACTGTCGCAAATTTTAATTACGCCAGGGATTGCCTTTTCTATAGTAAATTTTTCAAAAAATAATTTTTTACTGTCGAAAATTTTAAATCCGCCAAGGATTCCCTTTTCTATAGTAAATTATTCAAAAATAATTTTTTACTGTCGCAAATTTTAATTGCGCCAGGGATTGCCTTTTCTATAGTAAATTTTTCAAAAAATAATTTTTTACTGTCGAAAATTTTAAATCCGCCAGAGATTGCCTTTTCTCTAGTAAATTTTTCAAAAAATTATTTTTTACTGTCGCAAATTTTAATTGCGCCAGGGATTGCCTTTCTACAGTAAATTTTTCAAAAAATAATTTTCTACTGTCGCAAATTTTAATTGCGCCAGGGATTGCTTTTCTATAGTAAATTTTGCAAAAAATAATTTTTTACTGTCGCAAATTTTAATTGCGCCAGGGATTGCCTTTTCTATAGTAAATTTTTCTAAAATTAATTTTTTACTGTCGCAAATTTTAATTACGCCAGGGATTGCCTTTTCTATAGTAAATTTTTCAAAAAATAATTTTTTACTGTCGAAAATTTTAAATCCGCCAGGGATTGCCTTTTCTATAGTAAATTATTCAAAAAATAATTTTTTACTGACGCAAATTTTAAATACGCCAGAGATAGCCTTTTCTATAGTAAATTTTTCAAAAATTAATTTTTTACTGTAGCAAATTTTAATTACGCCAGGGATTGCCTTTACTATAGTAAATTGTTCAAAAAATATTTTTTTACTGTCGCAAATTTTAATTGCGCCAGGGATTGCCTTTTCAAAAAATAATTGTTTACTGTCGAAAATTTTAAATCCGCCAGGGACTGCCTTTTCTATAGTAAATTTTTCAAAAAATAATTTTTTACTGTCGCAGATTTTAATTGCGCCAGGGATTGCATTTTCTACAGTAAAGTTTTCAAAAAAAGATTTTCTACTGTCGCAAATTTTAATTGCGCCAGGGATTGCCTTTTCTATAGCAAATTTTTCAAAAAATAATTTTTTAATGTTGCAAATTTTAATTGCTCCAGAGATTGCCTTTCCTATAGTAAATTTTTCAAAAATTAATTTTTTACTGTCGCAAATTTTAATTACGCCAGGGATTGCCTTTTCTATAGTAAATTTTTCAAAAATTAATTTTTTACTGTCGCAAATTTTAATTGCGCCAGGGATTGCCTTTTCTATAGTAAATTTTTCAAAAAATAATTTTTTCTGTCGCAAATTTTAATTGCGCCAGGGATTGCCTTTTCTACAGTAAATTTTTCAAAAAATAATTTTCCACTATCGCAAATTTTAATTCCGCCAGGGATTGCCTTTTCTATAGTAAATTTTTCAAAAATTAATATTTACTGTCGCAAATTTTAATTACGCCAGGGATTGCCTTTTCTATAGTAAATTTTTCAAAAAATAGTTTTTTACTGTCGCAAATTTTAATTGCTCCAGGGATTGCCTTTTCAAAAAATAATTTTTTTCTGTCGAAAATTTTAAATCCGCCAGGGATTGCTTTTCTATAATAAATTTTTCAAAAAATATTTTTTACTGTCGCAAATTTTAATTGCGCCAGGGATTGCCTTTTCTACAGTAAATTTTCCAAAAAATAATTTTCCACTGTCGCAAATTTTAATTGCGCCAGGGATTGCCTTTTCTACAGTAAATTTTTCAAAAAATAATTTTCCACTGTCGCAAATTTTAATTCCGCCAGGGATTGCCTTTTCTATAGTAAATTTTTCAAAAATTAATTTTTTACTGTCGCAAATTTTAATTACGCCATAGATTGCCTTTTCTATAGTAAATTTTTCAAAAAATAATTTTTTACTGTCGCAAATTTTAATTGCGCCAGGGATTGCCTTTTCAAAAAATAATTTTTTTCTGTCGAAAATTTTAAATCCGCCAGGGATTGCCTTTTCTATAGTAAATTTTTCAAAAAAATATTTTTTTACTGTCGCAAATTTTAATTGCGCCAGGGATTGCCTCTTCTATAGTATATTTTTCAAGAAATATTTTTTTTTGTCGCAAATTTTAATTGCGCCAGGGATTGCCTTTTCTATAGCAAATTTTTCAAAAAATAATTTTTTAATGTCGCAAATTTTAATTGCTCCGGGGATTGCCTTTCCTATAGTAAATTTTTCAAAAATTAATTTTTTACTGTCGCAAATTTTAATTACGCCAGGGATTGCCTTTTCTACAGTAAATTTTTCAAAAAATAATTTTCCACTGTCGCAAATTTTAATTCCGCCAGGGATTGCCTTTTCTATAGTAAATTTTTCAAAAATTAATTTTTTACTGTCGCAAATTTTAATTACGCCAGGGATTGCCTTTTCTATAGTAAATTTTTCAAAAAATAATTTTTTACTGTCGCAAATTTTAATTGCGCCAGGGATTGTCTTTTCTATAGTAAATTTTTCAAAAATTAATTTTTTACTGTCGCAAATTTTAATTACGCCAGGGATTGCCTTTTCTATAGTAAATTTTTCAAAAAATAATTTTCTACTGTCGCAAATTTTAATTGCGCCAGGGATTGCCTTTTCTACAGTAAATTTTTCAAAAAATAATTTTCTACTGTCGCAAATTTTAATTGCGCCAGGGATTGCCTTTTCTATAGTAAATTTTTCAAAAAA
This sequence comes from Dioctria linearis, assembly GCA_963930735.1. Lineage (NCBI taxonomy): Eukaryota > Metazoa > Arthropoda > Insecta > Diptera > Asilidae > Dioctria > Dioctria linearis. The sequence continues at coordinate 26,239 of CAWVNZ010000149.1, read as the reverse complement.
TAATTTTTTACTGTCTCAAATTTTAATTGCGCCAGGGATTACCTTTTCTACAGTAAATTTTTCAAAAAATAATTTTCTACTGTCGCAAATTTTAATTACGCCAGGTATTGCCTTTTCTACAGTAAATTTTTCACAAATTAATTTTTTGCTGTCGCAAATTTTAATTACGCCAGGGATTGCCTTTTCTATAGTAATTTTTTCAAAAAATAATTTTTTACTGTCGCAAATTTTAAATACGCCAGGGATTGCCTTTTCTATAGTAAATTTTTCAAAAATAATTTTTTACTGTCGCAAATTTTAATTACGCCAGGGATTGCCTTTTCTATAGTAAATTTTTCAAAAAATAATTTTTTACTGTCGCAAGTTTTAATTGCGCCAGGGATTGCCTTTTCTATATTAAATTTTTCAAAAACTAATTTTTTACTGTCGCAAATTTTAATTACGCCAGGGATTGCCTTTTCTATAGTAAATTTTTCAAAAAATGCTTTTCTACTGTCGCAAATTTTAATTGCGCCAGAGTTTGCCTTTTCTACAGTAAATTTTTCAAAAATTAATTTTCTACTGTCGCAAATTTTAATTACGTATGGGATTGCATTTTCTATAGTAAATTTTTCAAAATTTAATTTTCTACTGTCGCAAATTTTAAGTACGCCAGGGATTGCCTTTACTATAGTAAATTTTTCAAAAAATAATTTTTTACTGTCGCAAATTTTAAATACGCCAGGGATTGCCTTTTCTATAATAAATTTTTCAAAAATTAATTTTTTGCTTTCGCAAATTTTAATTACGCCAGGGAATGCCCTTTCTATAGTAAATTTTTCAAAAAATAATTTTTTACTGTCGCAAGTTTTAATTGCGCCAGGGATTGCCTTTTCCATAGTAAATTTTTCAAAATTTAATTTTTTACTGTCGCAAATTTTAAATACGCCAGGGATTGCCTTTTCTATAGTAAAGTTTTCAAAAAATAATTTTCTACTGTCGCAAATTTTAAATACGCCAGGGATTGCCTTTTCTATAGTAAATTTTTCAAAAAATAATTTTTTACTGTCGCAAGTTTTACTTGCGCCAGGGATTGCCTTTTCTATAGTAAATTATGCAAAAAATAATTTTTTACTGTCGCAAATTTTAATTACGCCAAGGATTGCCTTTCTATAGTAAATTTTTCAAAAAATAATTTTTTACTGTCGAAAATTTTAAATCCGCCAGGGATTGCCTTTTCTATAGTAAATTATTCAAAAAATAATTTTTTACTGTCGCAAATTTTAATTGCGCCAGGGATTGCCTTTTCTATAGTAAATTTTTCAAAAAATAATTTTTTACTCTCGCAAATTTTAATTACGCCAGGGATTGCCTTTGCTATAGTAAATTTTTCAAAAAATAATTTTTTACTGTCGCAAATTTTAATTGCGCCAGGGATTACCTTTTCTACAGTAAATTTTTCAAAAAATAATTTTCTACTGTCGCAAATTTTAATTACGCCAGGTATTGCCTTTTCTACAGTAAATTTTTCACAAATTAATTTTTTGCTGTCGCAAATTTTAATTACGCCAGGGATTGCCTTTTCTATAGTAATTTTTTCAAAAAATAATTTTTTACTGTCGCAAATTTTAAATACGCCAGGGATTGCCTTTTCTATAGTAAATTTTTCAAAAATAATTTTTTACTGTCGCTAATTTTAATTACGCCAGGGATTGCCTTTTCTATAGTAAATTTTTCAAAAAATAATTTTTTACTGTCGCAAGTTTTAATTGCGCCAGGGATTGCCTATTCTATATTAAATTTTTCAAAAACTAATTTTTTACTGTCGCAAATTTTAATTACGCCAGGGATTGCCATTTCTATAGTAAATTTTTCAAAAAATGCTTTTCTACTGTCGCAAATTTTAATTGCGCCAGAGTTTGCCTTTTCTACAGTAAATTTTTCAAAAATTAATTTTCTATTGTCGCAAATTTTAATTACGTATGGGATTGCATTTTCTATAGTAAATTTTTCAAAATTTAATTTTCTACTGTCGCAAATTTTAAATACGCCAGGGATTGCCTTTTCTATAGTAAATTTTTCAAAAAATAATTTTTTACTGTCGCAAATTTTAAATACGCCAGGGATTGCCTTTTCTATAATAAATTTTTCAAAAAATAATTTTTTGCAGTCGCAAATTTTAATTACGCCAGGGAATGCCATTTCTATAATAAATTTTTCAAAAAATAATTTTTTACTGTCGCAAGTTTTAATTGCGCCAGGGATTGCCTTTTCCATAGTAAATTTTTCAAAATTTAATTTTTTACTGTCGCAAATTTTAAATACGCCAGGGATTGCCTTTTCTATAGTAAAGTTTTCAAAAAATAATTTTCTACTGTCGCAAATTTTAAATACGCCAAGGATTGCCTTTTCTATAGTAAATTTTTCAAAAAATAATTTTTTACTGTCGCAAGTTTTAATTGCGCCAGAGATTGCCTTTCTATAGTAAATTTTTCACAAATTAATTTTTTACTGTCGCAAGTTTTAATTGCGCAAGGGTTTGCCTTTTCTATAGTAAATTTTTCACAAATTCATTTTTTACTGTCGGAAATTTTAATTACGCCAGGGATTGCCTTTTCTATAGTAAATTTTTCAAAAATTAATTTTTTACTGTCGCAAATTTTAATTGGCCAGGGATTGCCTTTTCTACAGTAAATTTTTCAAAAAATAATTTTTTACAGTCGCAAATTTTAAATACGCCAGGGATTGCCTCTTCTATAGTAAATTTTTCACAAAATATTTTTTTACTGTCGCAAATTTTAATTGCGCCAGGGATTGCCTTTTCTACAGTAAATTTTTCAAAAAAAGATTTTCTATTGTCGCAAATTTTAATTGCGCCAGGTATTGCCTTTTCTATAGTAAATTTTTCAAAAAATAATTTTTTACTGTCGCAAATTTTAATTGCGCCAGGGATGGCCTTTTCTATAGTAAATTTTTCAAAAATTAATTTTTTACTGTCGCAAATTTTAAATACGCCAGGAATTGCCTTTTCTATAGAAAATTTTTCAAAAAATAATTTTCTACTGTCGCAAATTTTAAATACGCCAGGGATTGCCTTTTCTATAGTAAAGTTTTCAAAAAATAATTTTTTACTGTCGCAAATTTTAATTGCGCCAGGGATTGCCTTTTCTACAGTAAATTTTTCAAAAAATAATTTTTTACTGTCGCAAATTTTAATTGCGCCAGGGATTGCCTTTTCTATAGTAAATTTTTCAAAAATTAATTTTTTACTGTCGCAAATTTTAATTACGCCAGGGATTGCCTTTTCTATAGTAAATTTTTCAAAAAATAATTGTCTACTGTCGCAAATTTTAATTACGCCAGGGATTGCCTTTTCTATAGTAAATTTTTCATAAAATAATTTTTTACTGTCGCAAATTTTAATTGCGCCAGGGATTGCCTTTTCTACAGTAAATTTTTCAAAAAATAATTTTCTACTGTCGCAAATTTTAATTGCGCCAGGGATTGCCTTTTCAATAGTAAATTTTTCAAAAATTAATTTTTTACTGTCGCAAATTTTAATTACGCCAGGGATTGCCTTTTCTATAGTAAATTTTTCAAAAAATAATTTTTTACTGTCGCAAATTTTAAATACGCCAGGGATTGCCTTTTCTATAGTAAATTTTTCAAAAATTAATTTTTTACTGTCGCAAATTTTAATTACGCCAAGGATTGCCTTTTCTACAGTAAATTTTTCAAAAAATAATTTTCTACTGTCGCAAATTTTAATTGCGCCAGGGATTGCCTTTTCTATAGTAAATTTTTCAAAAATTAATTTCTTACTGTCGCAAATTTTAATTACGCCAGGGATTGCCTTTTTTATAGTAAATTTTTCATAAAATAATCTTTTACAGTCGCAAATTTTAATTGCGCCAGGGATTGCCTTTTCTACAGTAAATTTTTCAAAAAATAATTTTCTACTGTCGCAAATTTTAATTGCGCCAGGGATTGCCTTTTCTATAGTAAATTTTTCAAAAAATAATTTTTTACTGTCTCAAATTTTAATTGCGCCAGGGATTACCTTTTCTACAGTAAATTTTTCAAAAAATAATTTTCTACTGTCGCAAATTTTAATTACGCCAGGTATTGCCTTTTCTACAGTAAATTTTTCACAAATTAATTTTTTGCTGTCGCAAATTTTAATTACGCCAGGGATTGCCTTTTCTATAGTAATTTTTTCAAAAAATAATTTTTTACTGTCGCAAATTTTAAATACGCCAGGGATTGCCTTTTCTATAGTAAATTTTTCAAAAATAATTTTTTACTGTCGCAAATTTTAATTACGCCAGGGATTGCCTTTTCTATAGTAAATTTTTCAAAAAATAATTTTTTACTGTCGCAAGTTTTAATTGCGCCAGGGATTGCCTTTTCTATATTAAATTTTTCAAAAACTAATTTTTTACTGTCGCAAATTTTAATTACGCCAGGGATTGCCTTTTCTATAGTAAATTTTTCAAAAAATGCTTTTCTACTGTCGCAAATTTTAATTGCGCCAGAGTTAGCCTTTTCTACAGTAAATTTTTCAAAAATTAATTTTCTACTGTCGCAAATTTTAATTACGTATGGGATTGCATTTTCTATAGTAAATTTTTCAAAATTTAATTTTCTACTGTCGCAAATTTTAAATACGCCAGGGATTGCCTTTACTATAGTAAATTTTTCAAAAAATAATTTTTTACTGTCGCAAATTTTAAATACGCCAGGGATTGCCTTTTCTATAATAAATTTTTCAAAAAATAATTTTTTGCTTTCGCAAATTTTAATTACGCCAGGGAATGCCCTTTCTATAGTAAATTTTTCAAAAAATAATTTTTTACTGTCGCAAGTTTTAATTGCGCCAGGGATTGCCTTTTCCATAGTAAATTTTTCAAAATTTAATTTTTTACTGTCGCAAATTTTAAATACGCCAGGGATTGCCTTTTCTATAGTAAAGTTTTCAAAAAATAATTTTCTACTGTCGCAAATTTTAAATACGCCAGGGATTGCCTTTTCTATAGTAAATTTTTCAAAAAATAATTTTTTACTGTCGCAAGTTTTACTTGCGCCAGGGATTGCCTTTTCTATAGTAAATTATGCAAAAAATAATTTTTTACTGTCGCAAATTTTAATTACGCCAAGGATTGCCTTTCTATAGTAAATTTTTCAAAAAATAATTTTTTACTGTCGAAAATTTTAAATCCGCCAGGGATTGCCTTTTCTATAGTAAATTATTCAAAAAATAATTTTTTACTGTCGCAAATTTTAATTGCGCCAGGGATTGCCTTTTCTATAGTAAATTTTTCAAAAAATAATTTTTTACTCTCGCAAATTTTAATTACGCCAGGGATTGCCTTTGCTATAGTAAATTTTTCAAAAAATAATTTTTTACTGTCGCAAATTTTAATTGCGCCAGGGATTACCTTTTCTACAGTAAATTTTTCAAAAAATAATTTTCTACTGTCGCAAATTTTAATTACGCCAGGGATTGCCTTTTCTATAATAAATTTTTCAAAAAATAATTTTTTGCAGTCGCAAATTTTAATTACGCCAGGGAATGCCATTTCTATAGTAATTTTTTCAAAAAATAATTTTTTACTGTCGCAAATTTTAAATACGCCAGGGATTGCCTTTTCTATAATAAATTTTTCAAAAAATAATTTTTTGCAGTCGCAAATTTTAATTACGCCAGGGAATGCCATTTCTATAATAAATTTTTCAAAAAATAATTTTTTACTGTCGCAAGTTTTAATTGCGCCAGGGATTGCCTTTTCCATAGTAAATTTTTCAAAATTTAATTTTTTACTGTCGCAAATTTTAAATACGCCAGGGATTGCCTTTTCTATAGTAAAGTTTTCAAAAAATAATTTTCTACTGTCGCAAATTTTAAATACGCCAAGGATTGCCTTTTCTATAGTAAATTTTTCAAAAAATAATTTTTTACTGTCGCAAGTTTTAATTGCGCCAGAGATTGCCTTTCTATAGTAAATTTTTCACAAATTAATTTTTTACTGTCGCAAGTTTTAATTGCGCAAGGGTTTGCCTTTTCTATAGTAAATTTTTCACAAATTCATTTTTTACTGTCGGAAATTTTAATTACGCCAGGGATTGCCTTTTCTATAGTAAATTTTTCAAAAATTAATTTTTTACTGTCGCAAATTTTAATTGCGCCAGGGATTGCCTTTTCTACAGTAAATTTTTCAAAAAATAATTTTTTACAGTCGCAAATTTTAAATACGCCAGGGATTGCCTCTTCTATAGTAAATTTTTCACAAAATATTTTTTTACTGTCGCAAATTTTAATTGCGCCAGGGATTGCCTTTTCTACAGTAAATTTTTCAAAAAAAGATTTTCTATTGTCGCAAATTTTAATTGCGCCAGGTATTGCCTTTTCTATAGTAAATTTTTCAAAAAATAATTTTTTACTGTCGCAAATTTTAATTGCGCCAGGGATGGCCTTTTCTATAGTAAATTTTTCAAAAATTAATTTTTTACTGTCGCAAATTTTAAATACGCCAGGAATTGCCTTTTCTATAGAAAATTTTTCAAAAAATAATTTTCTACTGTCGCAAATTTTAAATACGCCAGGGATTGCCTTTTCTATAGTAAAGTTTTCAAAAAATAATTTTTTACTGTCGCAAATTTTAATTGCGCCAGGGATTGCCTTTTCTACAGTAAATTTTTCAAAAAATAATTTTTTACTGTCGCAAATTTTAATTGCGCCAGGGATTGCCTTTTCTATAGTAAATTTTTCAAAAATTAATTTTTTACTGTCGCAAATTTTAATTACGCCAGGGATTGCCTTTTCTATAGTAAATTTTTCAAAAAATAATTGTCTACTGTCGCAAATTTTAATTACGCCAGGGATTGCCTTTTCTATAGTAAATTTTTCATAAAATAATTTTTTACTGTCGCAAATTTTAATTGCGCCAGGGATTGCCTTTTCTACAGTAAATTTTTCAAAAAATAATTTTCTACTGTCGCAAATTTTAATTGCGCCAGGGATTGCCTTTTCAATAGTAAATTTTTCAAAAATTAATTTTTTACTGTCGCAAATTTTAATTACGCCAGGGATTGCCTTTTCTATAGTAAATTTTTCAAAAAATAATTTTTTACTGTCGCAAATTTTAAATACGCCAGGGATTGCCTTTTCTATAGTAAATTTTTCAAAAATTAATTTTTTACTGTCGCAAATTTTAATTACGCCAAGGATTGCCTTTCTATAGTAAATTTTTCAAAAAATAATTTTTTACTGTCGAAAATTTTAAATCCGCCAGGGATTGCCTTTTCTATAGTAAATTATTCAAAAAATAATTTTTTACTGTCGCAAATTTTAATTGCGCCAGGGATTGCCTTTTCTATAGTAAATTTTTCAAAAAATAATTTTTTACTGTCGACAATTTTAAATCCGCCAGGGATTGCCTTTTCTATAGTAAATTTTTCAAAAAATAATTTTTTACTGTCGCAAATTTTAATTGCGCCAGGTATTGCCTTTTCTACAGTAAATTTTTCAAAAAATAATTTTCTACTGTCGCAAATTTTAATTGCGTCAGGGATTGCCTTTTCTATAGTAAATTTTTCAAAAAAAAATGTTTACTGTCGCAAATTTTAATTGCGCCAGGGATTGCCTTTTCTATAGTAAATTTTTCAAAAATTATTTTTTTACTGTCGCAAATTTTAATAACGCCAGGGATTGCCTTTTCTATAGTAAATTTTTCAAAAAATAATTTTTTACTGTCGAAAATTTTTAATCCGCCAGGGATTGCCTTTTCTATAGTAAATTATTCAAAAAATAATTTTTTACTGTCGCAAATTTTAAATACGCCAGGGATTGCCTTTTCTATAGTAAATTTTTCAAAAAATAATTTTTTACTGTCGCAAATTTTAATTACGCCAAGGATTGCCTTTTCTATAGTAAATTTTTCAAAAAATAATTTTTTACTGTCGCAATTTTAATTGCGCCAGGGATTACCTTTTCTACAGTAAATTTTTCAAAAAATAATTTTCTACTGTCGCAAATTTTAATTACGCCAGGTATTGCCTTTTCTACAGTAAATTTTTCACAAATTAATTTTTTGCTGTCGCAAATTTTAATTACGCCAGGGATTGCCTTTTCTATAGTAAATTTTTCAAAAAATAATTTTTTACTGTCGCAAATTTTAAATACGCCAGGGATTGCCTTTTCTATAGTAAATTTTTCAAAAAATAATTTTTTACTGTCGCAAATTTTAATTACGCCAGGGATTGCCTTTTCTATAGTAAATTTTTCAAGAAATAATTTTTTACTGTCGCAAGTTTTAATTGCGCCAGGGATTGCCTTTTCTATATTAAATTTTTCAAAAACTAATTTTTTACTGTCGCAAATTTTAATTACGACAGGGATTGCCTTTTCTTTAGTAAATATTTCAAAAAATACTTTTCTACCGTCGCAAATTTTAATTGCGCCAGAGTCTGCCTTTTCTACAGTAAATTTTTCAAAAATTAATTTTTTACTGTCGCAAATTTTAATTGCGCCAGGGATTGCCTTTCTACAGTAAATTTTTCAAAAAATAATTTTTTACTGTCGCAAATTTTAAATACGCCAGGGATTGCCTCTTCTATAGTAAATTTTTCAAAAATTATTTTTTTACTGTCGCAAGTTTTAATTGCGCCAGGGATTGCCTTTTCTATATTAAATTTTTCAAAAACTAATTTTTTACTGTCGCAAATTTTAATTACGCCAGGGTTTGCCTTTTCTATAGTAAATTTTTCAAAAAATAATTTTCTACTGTCGCAAATTTTAAATACGCCAGTGATTGACTTTTCTATAGTAAATTTTTCAAAAAATAATTTTTTACTGTCGCAAATTTTAAATACACCAGGGATTGCCTTTTCTATAGTAAATTTTTCAAAAAATAATTTTTTACTGTCGCAAATTTTAATTACGCCAGGGAATGCCTTTTCTATAGTAAATTTTTCAAAAAATAATTTTTTACTGTCGCAAGTTTTAATTGCCCCAGGGATTGCCTTTTCTATAGTAAATTTTTCAAAATTTAATTTTTACTGTCGCAAATTTTAAATACGCCAGGGATTGCCTTTTCTATAGTAAATTTTTCAAAAAATAATTTTCTACTGTCGCAAATTTTAAATACGCCAGGGATTGCCTTTTCTATAGTAAATTTTTCAAAAAATATTTTTTTACTGTCGCAAGTTTTAATTGCGCCAGGGATTGCCTTTCTATAGTAAATTTGTCACAAATTAATTTTTTACTGTCGCAAGTTTTAATTTCGCAAGGGATTGCCTTTTCTATAGTAAATTTTTCACAAATTTATTTTTTACTGTCGCAAATTTTAATTACGCCAGGGATTGCATTTTCTATAGTAAATTTTTCAAAAATTAATTTTTTACTGTCGCAAATTTTAATTGCGCCAGGGATTGCCTTTTCTACAGTAAATTTTTCAAAAAATAATTTTTTACTGTCGCAAATTTTAAATACGCCAGGGATTGCCTCTTCTATAGTAAATTTTTCAAAAATTAATTTTTTACTGACGCAAATTTTAATTACGCCAGGGATTGCCTTTTCTATAGTAAATTTTTCAAAAAATAATTTTTTACTGTGGCGAGTTTTAATTGCGCCAGGGATTGCCTTTTCTATAGTAAATTTTTCACAAATTAATTTTTTACTGTCGCAAATTTTAATTACGCCAGGGATTGCCTTTTCTATAGTAAATTTTTCAAAAAATAATTTTCTACTGTCGCAAATTTTAATTGCGCCAGGGATTGCCTTTTCTACAGTAAATTTTTCAAAAAATAATTTTCTACTGTCGCAAATTTTAATTACGCCAGGGATTACCTTTTCTACGGTAAATTTTTCAATATTTAATTTTCTACTGTCGCAAATTTTAAATACGCCAGGAATTGCCTCTTCTATAGTAAATTTTTCAAAAATTAATTTTTTATTGTCGCAAATTTTAATTACGCCAGGGATTGCCTTTTCTCTAGTAAATTTTTCAAAAAATAATTTTTTACTGTTCCAAATTTTAATTGCGCCAGGGATTGCCTTTTGTACAGTAAATTTTTCAAAAAATAATTTTCTACTGTCGCAAATTTTAATTACGCCAGGGATTGCCTTTTCTATAGTAAATTTTCAAAATTTAATTTTCTACTGTCGCAAATTTTAATTGCGCCAGGGTTTGCCTTTTCTACAGTAAATTATTCAAAAAATAATTTTCTACTGTCGCAAATTTTAATTGGGCCAGGGATTGCCTTTTCTACAGTAAATTTTTCAAAAAATAATTTTTTACTGTCGCAAATTTTAATTGCGCCAGGGATTACCTTTTCTACGGTAAATTTTTCAAAAAATAATTTTCTACTGTCGCAAATTTTAATTACGCCAGGGATTGCCTTTTCTATACTAAATTTTTCAAAGCTTAATTTTCTACTGTCGCAAATTTTAAATACGCCAGGGATTGCCTCTTCTATAGTAAATTTTTCAAAAATTAATTTTTTACTGTCGCAAATTTTAATTACGCCAGGGATTGCCTTTTCTATAGTAAATTTTTCAAAAAATAATTTTTTACTGTCGCAAATTTTAATTGCGCCAGGGATTTCCTTTCTATAGTAAATTTAAAACAAATTAATTTTTTACTGTCGCAAATTTTAAATACGCCAGGGATTGCCTTTTCTACAGTAAATTTTTCAAAAAATAATTTTCTACTGTCGCAAATTTTAAATACGCCAGGGATTGCCTTTTCTATAGTAAATTTTTCAAAAAATAATTTTTTACTGTCGAAAATTTTAAATACGCCAGGCATTGCCTTTTCTATAGTAAATTTTTCAAAAAATAATTTTTTACTGTCGAAAATTTTAAATCCGCCAGGGATTGTCTTTTCTATAGTAAATTTTTCAAAAAATTATTTTTTACTGTCGCAAATTTTAACTGCGCTAGGGATTGCCTTTTCTATAGTAAATTTTTCAAAAAATAATTTTTTACTGTCGCAAATTGTAATTGCGTCAGGGATTGCCTTTTCTATAGTAAATTTTTCAAAAAATAATTTTCTACTGTCGCAAATTTTAAATACGCCAGGGATTGCCTTTTCTATAGTAAATTTTTCAAAAAATAATTTTTTACTGTCGAAAATTTTAAATCCGCCAGGGATTGCCTTTTCTATAGTGAATTTTTCAAAAAATAATTTTTTACTGTCGCAAATTTTAATTGCGCCAAGGATTGCCTTTTCTACAGTAAATTTTTCAAAAAATAATTTTTTACTGTCGCAAATTTTAATTGCGCCAGGGATTGCCTTTTCTATAGTAAATTTTTCAAAAATTAATTTTTTACTGTCGCAAATTTTAATTACGCCAGGGATTGCCTTTTCTATAGTAAATTTTTCTAAAAATAATTTTTTACTGTCGCAAATATTAATTGCGCCAGGGATTGCCTTTTCTATAGTAAATTTTTCAAAAAATAATTTTCTACTGTCGCAAATTTTAATTGTGCCAGGGATTGCCTTTTCTATAGTAAATTTTTCAAAAAATAATTTTTTACTGTCGCAAGTTTTAATTGCGCCAGGGATTGCCTTTTCTATAGTAAATTTTTCACAAATTAATTTTTTACTGTCGCAAATTTTAAATACGCCAGGGATTGCCTTTTCTACAGTAAATTTTTCAAAAAATAATTTTCTACTGTCGCAAATTTTAAATACGCCAGGGATTGCCTTTTCTATAGTAAATTTTTCAAAAAATAATTTTTTACTGTCGAAAATTTTAAATACGCCAGGCATTGCCTTTTCTATAGTAAATTTTTCAAAAAATAATTTTTTACTGTCGAAAATTTTAAATCCGCCAGGGATTGCCTTTCCTATAGTAAATTTTTCAAAAATTAATTTTTTACTGTAGCAAATTTTAATTACGCCAGGGATTGCCTTTTCTATAGTAAATTTTTCAAAAAATAATTTTTTACTGTCGAAAATTTTAAATACGCCAGGTATTGCCTTTTCTATAGTAAATTTTTCAAAAAATAATTTTTTACTGTCGAAAATTTTAAATCCGCCAGGGATTGCCTTTTCTATAGTAAATTTTTCAAAAAATTATTTTTTACTGTCGCAAATTTTAATTGCGCCAGGGATTGCCTTTTCTACAGTAAATTTTTCAAAAAAAGATTTTCTACTGTCGCAAATTTTAATTACGCCAGCGATTGCCTTTTCTATAGTAAATTTTTCAAAAATTAATTTTTTACTGTCGCAAACTTTAATTGCGCCAGGGATTGCCTTTTCTACAGTAAATTTTTCAAAAAATAATTTTTTACTGTCGCAAATTTTAAATACGCCAGGGATTGCCTCTTCTACAGTAAATTTTTCAAAAATTAATTTTTTACTGTCGCAAATTTTAATTACGCCAGGGATTGCCTTTTCTATAGTAAATTTTTCAAAAAATAATTTTTTACTGTGGCGAGTTTTAATTGCGCCAGGGATTGCCTTTTCTATAGTAAATTTTTCACAAATTAATTTTTTACTGTCGCAAATTTTAATTACGCCAGGGATTGCCTTTTCTATAGTAAATTTTTCAAAAAATAGTTTTCTACTGTCGCAAATTTTAATTGCGCCAGGGATTGCCTTTTCTACAGTAAATTTTTCAAAAAATAATTCTCTACTGTCGCAAATTTTAATTACGCCAGGGATTACCTTTTCTACGGTAAATTTTTCAAAATTTAATTTTCTACTGTCGCAAATTTTACATACGCCAGGAATTGCCTCTTCTATAGTAAATTTTTCAAAAATTAATTTTTTATTGTCGCAAATTTTAATTACGCCAGGGATTGCCTTTTCTCTAGTAAATTTTTCAAAAAATAATTTTTTACTGTTCCAAATTTTAATTGCGCCAGGGATTGCCTTTTGTACAGTAAATTTATCAAAAAATAATTTTCTACTGTCGCAAATTTTAATTACGCCAGGGATTGCCTTTTCTATAGTAAATTTTTCAAAAAATAATTTTCTACTGTCGCAAATTTTAATTGCGCCAGGGTTTGCCTTTTCTACAGTAAATTTTTCAAAAATTAATTTTTTACTGTCGCAAATTTTAAATACGCCAGGGATTGCCTTTTCTATAGTAAATTTTTCAAAAAATAATTTTCTACTGTCGCAAATTTTAAATACGCCAGGGATTGCCTTTTCTATAGTAAATTTTTCAAAAAATAATTTTTTACTGTCGAAAATTTTAAATCCGCCAGGGATTGCCTTTTCTATAGTGAATTTTTCAAAAAATAATTTTTTACTGTCGCAAATTTTAATTGCGCCAAGGATTGCCTTTTCTACAGTAAATTTTTCAAAAAATAATTTTTTACTGTCGCAAATTTTAATTGCGCCAGGGATTGCCTTTTCTATAGTAAATTTTTCAAAAATTAATTTTTTACTGTCGCAAATTTTAATTGCGCCAGGGATTGCCTTTTCTTTAGTAAATTTTTCAAAAAATAGTTTTCTACTGTCGCAAATTTTAATTGTGCCAGGGATTGCCTTTTCTATAGTAAATTTTTCAAAAAATAATTTTTTACTGTCGCAAGTTTTAACTGCGCCAGGGATTGCCTTTTCTATAGTAAATTTTTCACAAATTAATTTTTAACTGTCGCAAATTTTAAATACGCCAGGGATTGCCTTTTCTACAGTAAATTTTTCAAAAAATAATTTTCTACTGTCGCAAATTTTAAATACGCCAGGGATTGCCTTTTCTATAGTAAATTTTTCAAAAAATAATTTTTTACTGTCGAAAATTTTAAATACGCCAGGCATTGCCTTTTCTATAGTAAATTTTTCAAAAAATAATTTTTTACTGTCGAAAATTTTAAATCCGCCAGGGATTGCCTTTCCTATAGTAAATTTTTCAAAAATTAATTTTTTACTGTCGCAAATTTTAATTACGCCAGGGATTGCCTTTTCTGTAGTAAATTTTTCAAAATAATTTTTTACTGTCGAAAATTTTAAATACGCCAGGCATTGCCTTTTCTATAGTAAATTTTTCAAAAAATAATTTTTTACTGTCGAAAATTCTAAATCCGCCAGGGATTGCCTTTTCTATAGTAAATTTTTCAAAAAATTATTTTTTACTGTCGCAAATTTTAATTGCGCCAGGGATTGCCTTTTCTACAGTAAATTTTTCAAAAAAAGATTTTCTACTGTCGCAATTTTTAATTACGCCAGGGATTGCCTTTTCTATAGTAAATTTTTCAAAAAATAATTTTTTACTGTCGCAAATTTTAATTGCGCCAAGGATTGCCTTTTCTACAGTAAATTTTTCAAAAAATAATTTTTTACTGTCGCAAATTTTAATTGCGCCAGGGATTGCCTTTTCTATAGTAAATTTTTCAAAAATTAATTTTTTACTGTCGCAAATTTTAATTACGCCAGGGATTGCCTTTTCTATAGTAAATTTTTCAAAAAATTATTTTTTACTGTCGCAAATTTTAATTGCGCCAGGGATTGCCTTTTCTACAGTAAATTTTTCAAAAAAAGATTTTCTACTGTCGCAAATTTTAATTACGCCAGGGATTGCCTTTTCTATAGTAAATTTTTCAAAAAATAATTTTCTACTGTCGCAAATTTTAATTACGCCAGGGATTGCCTTTTCTATAGTAAATTTTTCAAAAAATAATTTTTTATTGTCGCAAATTTTAATTGCGCCAGGGATTGCCTTTTCTACAGTAAATTTTTCAAAAAATAATTTTTTACTGTCGCAAATTTTAATTGCGCCAGGGATTGCCTTTTCTACAGTAAATTTTTCAAAAAAAAAGATTTTCTACTGTCGCAAATTTTAATTACGCCAGGGATTGCCTTTTCTATAGTAAATTTTTCAAAAAATAATATTCTACTGTCGCAAATTTTAATTACGCCAGGGATTGACTTTTCTATAGTAAATTTTTCAAAAAATAATTTTTTACTGTCGCAAATTTTAATTGCGCTAGGGATTGCCTTTTCTATAGTAAATTTTTCAAAAAATAATTTTTTACTGTCGCAAATTGTAATTGCGCCAGGGATTGCCTTTTCTATAGTAAATTTTTCAAAAATTAATTTTTTACTGTCGCAAATTTTAAAAACGCCAGGGATTGCCTTTTCTATAGTAAATTTTTCAAAAAATAATTTTCTACTGTCGCAAATTTTAAATACGCCAGGGATGGCCTTTTCTATAGTAAATTTTTCAAAAAATTATTTTTTACTGTCGAAAATTTTAAATCCGCCAGGGATTGCCTTTTCTATAGTAAATTTTTCAAAAAATAATTTTTTACTGTCGCAAATTTTAATTGCGCCAGGGATTACCTTTTCTACAGTAAATTTTTCAAAAAATAATTTTTTACTGTCGCAAATTTTAATTGCGCCAGGGATTGCCTTTTCTATAGTAAATTTTTCAAAATTAATTGTTTACTGTCGCAAATTTTAATTACGCCAGGGATTGCCTTCTCTATAGTAAATTTTTCAAAAAATAATTTTCTACTTTCGCAAATTTTAATTACGCCAGGGATTGCCTTTTCTATAGTAAATTTTTCAAAAAATAATTTTTTACTCTCGCAAATATTAATTGCGCCAGGGATTGCCTTTTCTACAGTAAATTTTTCAAAAAATAATTTTCTACTGTCGCAAATTTTAATTGTGCCAGGGATTGCCTTTTCTATAGTAAATTTTTCAAAAAATAATTTTTTACTGTCGCAAGTTTTAATTGCGCCAGGGATTGCCTTTTCTATAGTAAATTTTTCACGAATTAATTTTTTACTGTCGCAAATTTTAAATACGCCAGGGATTGCCTTTTCTACAGTAAATTTTTCAAAAAATAATTTTCTACTGTCGCAAATTTTAAATACGCCAGGGATTGCCTTTTCTATAGTAAATTTTTCAAAAAATAATTTTTTACTGTCGAAAATTTTAAATACGCCAGGCATTGCCTTTTCTATAGTAAATTTTTCAAAAAATAATTTTTTACTGTCGAAAATTTTAAATCCGCCAGGGATTGCCTTTTCTATAGTAAATTTTTCAAAAAATTATTTTTTACTGTCGGAAGTTTTAATTGCGCCAGGGATTGCCTTTTCTATAGTAAATTTTTTTTTTGCGACAGTAAAGCAAATTTTAATTGCGCCAGGGATGGCCTTTTCTACATTTTTCAAAAAATTATTTTTTACTGTCGCAAATTTTAATTGCGCCAAGTATTGCCTTTTCTATAGTAAATTTTTCAAAAAATAATTTTTTACTGTCGCAAATATTAATTGCGCCAGGGATTGCCTTTTCTACAGTAAATTTTTCAAAAAATAATTTTCTACTGTCGCAAATTTTAATTGCGCCAGGGATTGCCTTTTCTATAGTAAATTTTTCAAAAAATAATTTTCTACTGTCGGAAGTTTTAATTGCGCCAGGGATTGCCTTTTCTATAGTAAATTTTTCACAAATTAATTTTTTACTGTCGCAAATTTTAAATACGCCAGGGATTGCCTTTTCTACAGTAAATTTTTCAAAAAATAATTTTCTACTGTCGCAAATTTTAAATACGCCAGGGATTGCCCTTTCTATAGTAAATTTTTCAAAAAATAATTTTTTACTGTCGAAAATTTTAAATACGCCAGGCATTGCCTTTTCTATAGTAAATTTTTCAAAAAATAATTTTTTACTGTCGCAAATTTTAATTGCGCCAGGGATTACCTTTTCTACAGTAAATTTTTCAAGAAATAATTTTTTACTGTCGCAAGTATTAATTGCGCCAGGGATTGCCTTTTCTATATTAAATTTTTCAAAAACTAATTTTTTACTGTCGCAAATTTTAATTACGCCAAGGATTGCCTTTTCTATAGTAAATTTTTCACAAATTAATTTTTTACTGTCGCAAATTTTAAATACGCCAGGGATTGCCTTTTCTACAGTAAATTTTTCAAAAAATAATTTTCTACTGTCGCAAATTTTAAATACGCCAGGGATTGCCTTTTCTATAGTAAATTTTTCGAAAAATAATTTTTTACTGTCGAAAATCTTAAATACGCCAGGCATTGACTTTTCTATAGTAAATTTTTCAAAAAATAATTTTTTACTGTCGAAAATTTTTAATCCGCCAGGGATTGCCTTTTCTATAGTAAATTATTCAAAAAATAATTTTTTACTGTCGCAAATTTTAAATACGCCAGGGATTGCCTTTTCTATAGTAAATTTTTCAAAAAATAATTTTTTACTGTCGCAAATTTTAATTACGCCAAGGATTGCCTTTTCAATAGTAAATTTTTCAAAAAATAATTTTTTACTGTCGCAAATTTTAATTGCGCCAGGGATTACCTTTTCTACAGTAAATTTTTCAAAAAATAATTTTCTACTGTCGCAAATTTTAATTACGCCAGGTATTGCCTTTTCTACAGTAAATTTTTCACAAATTAATTTTTTGCTGTCGCAAATTTTAATTACGCCAGGGATTGCCTTTTCTATAGTAAATTTTTCAAAAAATAATTTTTTACTGTCGCAAATTTTAAATACGCCAGGGATTGCCTTTTCTATAGTAAATTTTTCAATATATAATTTTTTACTGTCGCAAATTTTAATTACGCCAGGGATTGCCTTTTCTATAGTAAATTTTTCAAGAAATAATTTTTTACTGTCGCAAGTTTTAATTGCGCCAGGGATTGCCTTTTCTATATTAAATTTTTCAAAAACTAATTTTTTACTGTCGCAAATTTTAATTACGCCAGGGATTGCCTTTTCTATAGTAAATTTTTCAAAACATAATTTTCTACTGTCGCAAATTTTAATTGCGCCAGAATTTGCCTTTTCTACAGTAAATTTTTCAAAAATTAATTTTCTACTGTCGCAAATTTTAATTACGTATGGGACTGCATTTTCTATAGTAAATTTTTCAAAATTTAATTTTCTACTGTCGCAAATTTTAAATACGCCAGGGATTGCCTTTTCTATAGTAAATTTTTCAAAAAATAATTTTTTACTGTCGCAAGTTTTAATTGCCCCAGGGATTGCCTTTTCTATAGTAAATTTTTCAAAATTTAATTTTTTACTGTCGCAAATTTTAAATACGCCAGGGATTGCCTTTTCTATAGTAAATTTTTCAAAAAATAATTTTCTACTGTCGCAAATTTTAAATACGCCAGAGATTGCCTTTTCTGTAGTAAATTTTTCAAAAAATATTTTTTTACTGTCGCAAGTTTTAATTGCGCCAGGGATTGCCTTTCTATAGTAAATTTTTCACAAATTAATTTTTTACTGTCGCAAGTTTTAATTTCGCAAGGGATTGCCTTTTCTATAGTAAATTTTTCACAAATTCCTTTTTTACTGTCGCAAATTTTAATTACGCCAGGGATTGCCTTTTCTATAGTAAATTTTTCAAAAATTAATTTTTTACTGTCGCAAATTTTAATTGCGCCACGGATTGCCTTTTCTATAGTAAATATTTCAAAAAATAATTTTTTACTGTGGCGAGTTTTAATTGCGCCAGGGATTGCCTTTTCTATAGTAAATTTTTCACAAATTAATTTTTTACTGTCGCAAATTTTAATTACGCCAGGGATTTCCTTTTCTATAGTAAATTTTTCAAAAAATAATTTTCTACTGTCGCAAATTTTAATTGCGCCAGGGATTGCCTTTTCTTCAGTAAATTTTTCAAAAAATAATTTTCTACTGTCGCAAATTTTAATTACGCCAGGGATTACCTTTTCTACGGTAAATTTTTCAAAATTTAATTTTCTACTGTCGCAAATTTTAAATACGCCAGGAATTGCCTCTTCTATAGTAAATTTTTCAAAAATTAATTTTTTATTGTCGCAAATTTTAATTACGCCAGGGATTGCCTTTTCTCTAGTAAATTTTTCAAAAAATAATTTTCTACTGTCGCAAATTTTAATTGCGCCAGGGATTGCCTTTTCTACAGTAAATTTTTCAAAAAATAATTTTTTACTGTCGCAAATTTTAATTACGCCAAGGATTGCCTTTTCAATAGTAAATTTTTCAAAAAATAATTTTTTACTGTCGCAAATTTTAATTGCGCCAGGGATTACCTTTTCTACAGTAAATTTTTCAAAAAATAATTTTCTACTGTCGCAAATTTTAATTACGCCAGGTATTGCCTTTTCCACAGTAAATTTTTCACAAATTAATTTTTTGCTGTCGCAAATTTTAATTACGCCAGGGATTGCCTTTTCTATAGTAAATTTTTCAAAAAATAATTTTTTACTGTCGCAAATTTTAAATACGCCAGGGATTGCCTTTTCTATAGTAAATTTTTCAAAATATAATTTTTTACTGTCGCAAATTTTAATTACGCCAGGGATTGCCTTTTCTATAGTAAATTTTTCAAGAAATAATTTTTTACTCTCGCAAGTTTTAATTGCGCCAGGGATTGCCTTTTCTATATTAAATTTTTCAAAAACTAATTTTTTACTGTCGCAAATTTTAATTACGCCAGGCATTGCCTTTTCTATAGTAAATATTTCAAAAAATACTTTTCTACTGTCGCAAATTTTAATTGCGCCAGAGTTTGCCTTTTCTACAGTAAATTTTTCAAAAATTAATTTTCTACTGTCGCAAATTTTAATTACGTATGGGACTGCATTTTCTATAGTAAATTTTTCAAAATTAAATTTTCTACTGTCGCAAATTTTAAATACGCCAGGGATTGCCTTTTCTATAGTAAATTTTTCAAAAAATAATTTTTTACTGTCGGAAATTTTAATTACGCCAGGGAGTGCCTTTTCTATAGTAAATTTTTCAAAAATTAATTTTTTACTGTCGCAAATTTTAATTGCGCCAGGGATTGCCTTTCTACAGTAAATTTTTCAAAAAATAATTTTTTACTGTCGCAAATTTTAAATACGCCAGGGATTGCCTCTTCTATAGTAAATTTTTCAAAAATTAATTTTTTACTGTCGCAAGTTTTAATTGCGCCAGGGATTGCCTTTTCTATATTAAATTTTTCAAAAACTAATTTTTTACTGTCGCAAATTTTAATTACGCCAGGGATTACCTTTTCTATAGTAAATTTTTCAAAAAATAATTTTCTACTGTCGCAAATTTTAATTGCGCCAGAGATTGCCTTTTCTACAGTAAATTTTTCAAAAAATAATTTTCTACTGTCGCAAATTTTAATTAGGTATGGGATTGCATTTTCTATAGTAAATTTTTCAAAATTTAATTTTCTACTGTCGCAAATTTTAAATACGCCAGGGATTGACTTTTCTATAGTAAATTTTTCAAAAAATAATTTTTTACTGTCGCAAATTTTAAATACGCCAGGGATTGCCTTTTCTATAGTAAATTTTTCAAAAAATAATTTTTTTCTGTCACAAATTTTAATTACCCCAGGGAATGCCTTTTCTATAGTAAATTTTTCAAAATTTAATTTTTTACTGTCGCAAATTTTAAATACGCCAGGGATTGCCTTTTCTATAGTAAATTTTTCAAAAAATAATTTTCTACTGTCGCAAATTTTAAATACGCCAGAGATTGCCTTTTCTGTAGTAAATTTTTCAAAAAATATTTTTTTACTGTCGCAAGTTTTAATTGCGCCAGGGATTGCCTTTCTATAGTAAATTTTTCACAAATTAATTTTTTACTGTCGCAAGTTTTAATTTCGCAAGGGATTGCCTTTTCTATAGTAAATTTTTCACAAATTCATTTTTTACTGTCGCAAATTTTAATTACGCCAGGGATTGCCTTTTCTATAGTAAATTTTTCAAAAATTAATTTTTAACTGTCGCAAATTTTAATTGCGCCAGGGATTGCCTTTTCTATAGTAACTATTTCAAAAAATAATTTTTTACTGTGGCGAGTTTTAATTGCGCCAGGGATTGCCTTTTCTATAGTAAATTTTTCACAAATTAATTTTTTACTGTCGCAAATTTTAATTACGCCAGGGATTGCCTTTTCTATAGTAAATTTTTCAAAAAATAATTTTCTACTGTCGCAAATTTTAATTGCGCCAGGGATTGCCTTTTCTACAGTAAATTTTTCAAAAAATAATTTTCTACTGTCGCAAATTTTAATTACGCCAGGGATTACCTTTTCTACGGTAAATTTTTCAAAATTTAATTTTCTACTGTCGCAAATTTTAAATACGCCAGGAATTGCCTCTTCTATAGTAAATTTTTCAAAAATTAATTTTTTGTTGTCGCAAATTTTAATTACGCCAGGGATTGCCTTTTCTCTAGTAAATTTTTCAAAAAATAATTTTTTACTGTTCCAAATTTTAATTGCGCCAGGGATTGCCTTTTGTACAGTAAATTTTTCAAAAAATAATTTTCTACTGTCGCAAATTTTAATTACGCCAGGGATTGCCTTTTCTATAGTAAATTTTTCAAAATTTAATTTTCTACTGTCGCAAATTTTAATTGCGCCAGGGTTTGCCTTTTCTACAGTAAATTATTCAAAAAATAATTTTCTACTGTCGCAAATTTTAATTACGCCAGGGATTGCCTTTTCTACAGTAAATTTTTCAAAAAATAATTTTCTACTGTCGCAAATTTTAATTACGCCAGGGATTACCTTTTCTACGGTAAATTTTTCAAAATTTAATTTTCTACTGTCGCAAATTTTAAATACGCCAGGAATTGCCTCTTCTATAGTAAATTTTTCAAAAATTAATTTTTTGTTGTCGCAAATTTTAATTACGCCAGGGATTGCCTTTTCTCTAGTAAATTTTTCAAAAAATATTTTTTTACTGTTCCAAATTTTAATTGCGCCAGGGATTGCCCTTTGTACAGTAAATTTTACAAAAAATAATTTTCTACTGTCGCAAATTTTAATTACGCCAGGGATTGCCTTTTCTATAGTAAATTTTTCAAAATTTAATTTTCTACTGTCGCAAATTTTAATTGCGCCAGGGTTTGCCTTTTCTACAGTAAATTATTCAAAAAATAATTTTCTACTGTCGCAAATTTTAATTACGCCAGGGATTGCCTTTTCTATACTAAATTTTTCAAAGCTTAATTTTCTACTGTCGCAAATTTTAAATACGCCAGGGATTGCCTCTTCTATAGTAAATTTTTCAAAAATTAATTTTTTACTGTCGCAAATTTTAATTACGCCAGGGATTGCCTTTTCTATAGTAAATTTTTCAAAAATAATTTTTTACTGTCGCAAATTTTAATTGCGCCAGGGATTGCCTTTCTATAGTAAATTTAAAACAAATTAATTTTTTACTGTCGCAAATTTTAAATACGCCAGGGATTGCCTTTTCTATAGTAAATTTTTCAAAAAATAATTTTCTACTGTCGCAAATTTTAAATACGCCAGGGATTGCCTTTTCTATAGTAAATTTTTCAAAAAATAATTTTTTACTGTCGAAAATTTTAAATACGCCAGGCATTGCCTTTTCTATAGTATCAAAAAATAATTTTTTACTGTCGAAAATTTTAAATCCGCCAGGGATTGCCTTTTCTATAGTAAATTTTTCAAAAAATTATTTTTTACTGTCGCAAATTTTAATTGCGCTACGGATTGCCTTTTCTATAGTAAATTTTTCAAAAAATTATTTTTTACTGTCGCAAATTGTAATTGCGTCAGGGATTGCCTTTTCTATAGTAAATTTTTCAAAAATTAATTTTTTACTGTCGCAAATTTTAAATACGCCAGGGATTGCCTTTTCTATAGTAAATTTTTCAAAAAATAATTTTCTACTGTCGCAAATTTTAAATACGCCAGGGATTGCCTTTTCTATAGTAAATTTTTCAAAAAATAATTTTTTACTGTCGAAAATTTTAAATACGCCAGGCATTGCCTTTTCTATAGTATCAAAAAATAATTTTTTACTGTCGAAAATTTTAAATCCGCCAGGGATTGCCTTTTCTATAGTAAATTTTTCAAAAAATAATTTTTTACTGTCGCAAATTTTAATTGCGCCAAGGATTGCCTTTTCTACAGTAAATTTTTCAAAAAATAATTTTTTACTGTCGCAAATTTTAATTGCGCCAGGGATTGCCTTTTCTATAGTAAATTTTTCAAAAATTAATTTTTTACTGTCGCAAATTTTAATTACGCCAGGGATTGCCTTTTCTATAGTAAATTTTTCAAAAAATAATTTTCTACTGTCGCAAATTTTAATTACGCCAGGGATTGCCTTTTCTATAGTAAATTTTTCAAAAAATAATTTTTTACTGTCGCAAATATTAATTGCGCCAGGGATTGCCTTTTCTACAGTAAATTTTTCAAAAAATAATTTTTAATTGCGCCAGGGATTGCCTTTTCTATAGTAAATTTTTCAAAAAATAATTTTTTACTGTCGCAAGTTTTAATTGCGCCAGGGATTGCCTTTTCTATAGTAAATTTTTCACAAATTAATTTTTACTGTCGCAAATTTTAAATACGCCAGGGATTGCCTTTTCTACAGTAAATTTTTCAAAAAATAATTTTCTACTGTCGCAAATTTTAAATACGCCAGGGATTGCCTTTTCTATAGTAAATTTTTCAAAAAATAATTTTTTACTGTTGAAAATTTTAAATACGCCAGGCATTGCCTTTTCTATAGTAAATTTTTCAAAAAATAATTTTTTACTGTCGAAAATTTTAAATCCGCCAGGGATTGCCTTTTCTATAGTAAATTTTTCAAAAAATTATTTTTTACTGTCGCAAATTTTAATTGCGCCAGGGATTGCCTTTTCTACAGTAAATTTTTCAAAAAATATTTTTTTACTGTCGCAAGTTTTAATTGCGCCAGGGATTGCCTTTCTATAGTAAATTTTTCACAAATTAATTTTTTACTGTCGCAAGTTTTAATTTCGCCAGGGATTGCAATTTCTCTAGTAAATTTTTCAAAAAATAATTTTTTACTGTTCCAAATTTTAATTGCGCCAGGGATTGCCTTTTGTACAGTAAATTTTTCAAAAAATAATTTTCTACTGTCGCAAATTTTAATTACGCCAGGGATTGCCTTTTCTATAGTAAATTTTTCAAAATTTAATTTTCTACTGTCGCAAATTTTAATTGCGCCAGGGTTTGCCTTTTCTACAGTAAATTATTCAAAAAATAATTTTCTACTGTCGCAAATTTTAATTACGCCAGGGATTGCCTTTTCTATACTAAATTTTTCAAAGCTTAATTTTCTACTGTCGCAAATTTTAAATACGCCAGGGATTGCCTCTTCTATAGTAAATTTTTCAAAAATTAATTTTTTACTGTCGCAAATTTTAATTACGCCAGGGATTGCCTTTTCTATAGTAAATTTTTCAAAAAATAATTTTTTACTGTCGCAAATTTTAATTGCGCCAGGGATTGCCTTTCTATAGTAAATTTAAAACAAATTAATTTTTTACTGTCGCAAATTTTAAATACGCCAGGGATTGCCTTTTCTATAGTAAATTTTTCAAAAAATAATTTTCTACTGTCGCAAATTTTAAATACGCCAGGGATTGCCTTTTCTATAGTAAATTTTTCAAAAAATATTTTTTTACTGTCGAAAATTTTAAATACGCCAGGCATTGCCTTTTCTATAGTATCAAAAAATAATTTTTTACTGTCGAAAATTTTAAATCCGCCAGGGATTGCCTTTTCTATAGTAAATTTTTCAAAAAATTATTTTTTACTGTCGCAAATTTTAATTGCGCTAGGGATTGCCTTTTCTATAGTAAATTTTTCAAAAAATTATTTTTTACTGTCGCAAATTGTAATTGCGTCAGGGATTGCCTTTTCTATAGTAAATTTTTCAAAAATTAATTTTTTACTGTCGCAAATTTTAAATACGCCAGGGATTGCCTTTTCTATAGTAAATTTTTCAAAAAATAATTTTCTACTGTCGCAAATTTTAAATACGCCAGGGATTGCCTTTTCTATAGTAAATTTTTCAAAAAATAATTTTTTACTGTCGAAAATTTTAAATACGCCAGGCATTGCCTTTTCTATAGTATCAAAAAATAATTTTTTACTGTCGAAAATTTTAAATCCGCCAGGGATTGCCTTTTCTATAGTAAATTTTTCAAAAAATAATTTTTTACTGTCGCAAATTTTAATTGCGCCAAGGATTGCCTTTTCTACAGTAAATTTTTCAAAAAATAATTTTTTACTGTCGCAAATTTTAATTGCGCCAGGGATTGCCTTTTCTATAGTAAATTTTTCAAAAATTAATTTTTTACTGTCGCAAATTTTAATTACGCCAGGGATTGCCTTTTCTATAGTAAATTTTTCAAAAAATAATTTTCTACTGTCGCAAATTTTAATTACGCCAGGGATTGCCTTTTCTATAGTAAATTTTTCAAAAAATAATTTTTTACTGTCGCAAATATTAATTGCGCCAGGGATTGCCTTTTCTACAGTAAATTTTTCAAAAAATAATTTTTAATTGCGCCAGGGATTGCCTTTTCTATAGTAAATTTTTCAAAAAATAATTTTTTACTGTCGGAAGTTTTAATTGCGCCAGGGATTGCCTTTTCTACAGTAAATTTTTCACAAATTAATTTTTACTGTCGCAAATTTTAAATACGCCAGGGATTGCCTTTTCTACGGTAAATTTTTCAAAATTTAATTTTCTACTGTCGCAAATTTTACAAACGCCAGGAATTGCCTCTTCTATAGTAAATTTTTCACAAATTAATTTTTTACTGTCGCAAATTTTAATTACGCCAGGGATTGCCTTTTCTATAGTAAATTTTTCAAAAATTAATTTTTTACTGTCGCAAATTTTAATTGCGCCAGGGATTGCCTTTTCTATAGTAAATATTTCAAAAAATAATTTTTTACTGTGGCGAGTTTTAATTGCGCCAGGGATTGCCTTTTCTATAGTAAATTTTTCACAAATTAATTTTTTACTGTCGCAAATTTTAATTACGCCAGGGATTGCCTTTTCTATAGTAAATTTTTCAAAAAATAAATTTCTACTGTCGCAAATTTTAATTGCGCCAGGGATTGCCTTTTCTACAGTAAATTTTTCAAAAAATAATGTTCTACTGTCGCAAATTTTAATTACGCCAGGGATTACCTTTTCTACGGTAAATTTTTCAAAATTTAATTTTCTACTGTCGCAAATTTTAAATACGCCAGGAATTGCCTCTTCTATAGTAAATTTTTCACAAATTAATTTTTTACTGTCGCAAATTTTAATTACGCCAGGGATTGCCTTTTCTCTAGTAAATTTTTCAAAAAATAATTTTTTAATGTTCCAAATTTTAATTGCGCCAGGGATTGCCTTTTCTACAGTAAATTTTTCAAAAAATAATTCTCTACTGTCGCAAATTTTAATTACGCCAGGGATTACCTTTTCTACGGTAAATTTTTCAAAATTTAATTTTCTACTGTGGCAAATTTTACAAACGCCAGGAATTGCC
>CAWVNZ010000148.1:0-51485 GCA_963930735.1 Dioctria linearis | reverse complement strand
ATTATTCAAAAATTCATTTTTTACTGTCGCAATTATAATTACGCCAGGGATTGCCTTTTCTATAGTAAATTATTCAAAAAATAATTTTTTACTGTCGCAAATTTTAAATACGCCAGGGAATGCCTTTTCTATAGTAAATTTTGCAAAAAATAATTTTTTACTGTCGCAATTTTAATTACGCCAGGGTTTGCCTTTTCTATAGTAAATTATTCAAAAAATAATTTTTTACTGTCGCAAATTTTAATTACGCCAGGGATTGCCTTTTGTATAGTAAATTATTCAAAAAATAATTTTATACTGTCGCAAATTATAATTGCGCCAGGATTGCCTTTTCTATAGTAAATTATTCAAAATTTAATTTTTTACTGTTGCAAATTTTAATTACGCCAGGGATTGCCTTTTCAATAGTAAATTATTCAAAAAATCATTTTTTTACTGTCGCAAATTTTAATTACTCCAGGGATTGCCTTTTCTATAGTAAATTATTCAAAAAATAATTTTTTACTGTTGCAAATTTTAAATACGCCAGGGATTGCCTTTTCTATAGTAAATTATTCAAAAAATAATTTTTTACTGTCGCAAATTTTAATTACGCCAGGGATTGCCTTTTCTATAGTAAATTATTCAAAAAATAATTGTTTAGTGTCGCAAATTTTAATTACGCCAGGGATTGCCTTTTCTATAGTAAATTTTGCAAAAAATAATTTTTACTGTTGCAAATTTTAATTACGCCAGGGATTGCCTTTTCTATAGTAAATTTTGCAAAAAATAATTTTTTATTGTCGCAAATTTTAATTACGCCAGGGATTGCCTTTTCTATAGTAAATTATTCAAAAAATAATTTTTTACTGTTGCAAATTTTAATTACGCCAGGGATTGCCTTTTCTATAGTAAATTTTTCAAAAAATAATTTTTTACTGTCGCAAATTTTAATTACGCAGGGATTGCCTTTTCTATAGTAAATTATTCAAAAACTAATTTTATACTGTCGCAAATTTTAATTACGCCAGGGATTGCCTTTTCTATAGTAAATTATTCAAAAATTCATTTTTTACTGTCGCAAATTATAATTACGCCAGGGATTGCCTTTTCTATAGTAAATTATTCAAAAAATCATTTTTTACTGTCGCAAATTTTAAATACGCCAGGGATTGCCTTTTCTATAGTAAATTTTGCAAAAAATAATTTTTTACTGTTGCAATTTTAATTACGCCAGGGATTGCCTTTTCTATAGTAAATTATTCAAAACATAATTTTTTATTGTCGCAAATTTTAATTACGCCAGGGATTGCCTTTTGTATAGTAAATTATTCAAAAAATAATTTTATACTGTCGCAAATTATAATTACGCCAGGGATTGCCTTTTCTATAGTAAATAATTCAAAAAATAATTTTTTACTGTTGCAAATTTTAATTACGCCAGGGATTGCCTTTCTATAGTAAATTATTCAAAAAATCATTTTTTACTGTCGCAAATTTTAATTACTCCAGGGATTGCCTTTTCTATAGTAAATTATTCAAAAAATAATTTTTTACTGTTGCAAATTTTAAATACGCCAGGGATTGCCTTTTCTATAGTAAATTTTGCAAAAAATAATTGTTTAGTGTCGCAAATTTTAATTACGCCAGGGATTGCCTTTTCTATAGTAAATTATTCAAAAAATAATTTTTTACTGTTGCAAATTTTAAATACGCCAGGGATTGCCTTTTCTATAGTAAATTTTGCAAAAATAATTGTTTAGTGTCGCAAATTTTAATTACGCCAGGGATTGCCTTTTCTATAGTAAATTATTCAAAAACTAATTTTATACTGTCGCAAATTTTAATTACGCCAGGGATTGCCTTTTCTATAGTAAATTATTCAAAAATTCATTTTTTATTGTCGCAAATTATAATTACGCCAGGGATTGCCTTTTCTATAGTAAATTATTCAAAAATTCATTTTTTATTGTCGCAAATTATAATTACGCCAGGGATTGCCTTTTCTATAGTAAATTATTCAAAAAATAATTTTTTACTGTCGCAAATTTTAAATACGCCAGGGATTGCCTTTTCTGTAGTAAATTTTGCAAAAAATAATTTTTTACTGTCGCAATTTTAATTACGCCAGGGATTGCCTTTTCTATAGTAAATTATTCAAAAAATAATTTTTTACTGTCGCAAATTTTAATTACGCCAGGGATTGCCTTTTGTATAGTAAATTATTCAAAAAAATAATTTTATACTGTCGCAAATTATAATTACGCCAGGGATTGCCTTTTCTATAGTAAATTATTCAAAAAATAATTTTTTACTGTTGCAAATTTTAATTACGCCAGGGATTGCCTTTTCTATAGTAAATTATTCAAAAAATCATTTTTTTATTGTCGCAATTTTAATTACTCCAGGGATTGCCTTTTCTATAGTAAATTATTCAAAAAATAATTTTTTATTGTCTCAAATTTTAATTACGCCAGGGATTGCCTTTTCTATAGTAAATTTGCAAAAAATAATTTTATACTGTCGCAAATTATAATTACGCCACGGATTGCCTTTTCTATAGTAAATTTTGCAAAAAATAATTTTTTACTGTCGCAAATTTTAATTACGCCAGGGATTGCCTTTTCTATAGTAAATTATTCAAAAATAATTTTTTACTGTCGCAAATTTTAATTACGCCAGGGATTGCCTTTTCTATAGTAAATTATTCAAAAGCTAATTTTATACTGTCGCAAATTTTAATTACGCCAGGGATTGCCTTTTCTATAGTAAATTATTCAAAAAATAATTTTTTACTGTCGCAAATTTTAATTACGCCAGGGATTGCCTTTTTTATAGTAAATTATTCAAAAAATAATTTTATACTGCCGCAAATTATAATTACGCCAGGGATTGCCTTTTCTATAGTAAATTATTCAAAAAATAATTTTTTACTGTTGCAAATTTTAATTACGCCAGGGATTGCCTTTTCTATAGTAAATTATTCAAAAAATCATTTTTTTACTGTCGCAATTTTAATTACTACAGGGATTGCCTTTTCTATAGTAAATTATTCAAAAATAATTTTTTATTGTCTCAAATTTTAATTACGCCAGGGATTGCCTTTTCTATAGTAAATTTGCAAAAAATAATTTTATACTGTCGCAAATTATAATTACGCCAGGGATTGCCTTTTCTATAGTAAATTTTGCAAAAAATAATTTTTTACTGTCGCAAATTTTAATTACGCCAGGGATTGCCTTTTCTATGGTAAATTATTCAAAAAATAATTTTTTACTGTCGCAAATTTTAATTACGCCAGGGATTGCCTTTTCTATAGTAAATTATTCAAAAAATAATTGTTTATTGTCGCAAATTTTAATTACGCCAGGGATTTCCTTTTCTATAGTAAATTTTGCAAAAAATAATTTTTTACTGTTGCAAATTTTAATTACGCCAGGGATTGCCTTTTCTATAGTAAATTTTGCAAAAAATAATTTTTTACTGTCGCAAATTTTAATTGCGCCAGGGATTGCCTTTTCTATAGTAAATTATTCAAAAAATAATTTTTTATTGTCTCAAATTTTAATTACGCCAGGGATTGCCTTTTCTATAGTAAATTATTCAGAAAATAATTTTTTACTGTCTCAAATTTTAATTACGCCACGGATTGCCTTTTCTATAGTAAATTTTGCAAAAAATAATTTTATACTGTCGCAAATTATAATTACGCCAGGGATTGCCTTTTCTATAGTAAATTTTGCAAAAAATAATTTTTTACTGTCGCAAATTTTAATTACGCCAGGGATTGCCTTTTCTATAGTAAATTATTCAAAAAATAATTTTTGATTGTCTCAAATTTTAATTACGCCAGGGATTGCCTTTTCTATAGTAAATTTGCAAAAAATAATTTTATACTGTCGCAAATTATAATTACGCCAGGGATTGCCTTTTCTATAGAAAATTTGCAAAAAATAATTTTATACTGTCGCAAATTATAATTACGCCAGGGATTGCCTTTTCTATAGTAAATTTTGCAAAAAATAATTTTTTACTGTCGCAAATTTTAATTACGCCAGGGATTGCCTTTCTATAGTAAATTATTCAAAAAATAATTTTTTACTGTCGCAAATTTTAAATACGCCAGGGATTGCCTTTTCTATAGTAAATTATTCAGAAAATAATTTTTTATTGTCTCAAATTTTAATTACGCCAGGGATTGCCTTTTCTATAGTAAATTTTGCAAAAAATAATTTTATACTGACGCAAATTATAATTACGCCAGGGATTGCCTTTTCTATAGTAAATTATTCAAAAAATAATTTTTTACTGTCGCAAATTTTAATTACGCCAGGGATTGCCTTTTGTATAGTAAATTATTCAAAAAATAATTTTATACTGTTGCAAATTATAATTACGCCAGGGATTGCCTTTTCTATAGTAAATTATTCAAAAAATAATTTTTTACTGTTGCAAATTTTAATTACGCCAGGGATTGCCTTTTCTATAGTAAATTATTCAAAAAATCATTTTTTACTGTCGCAAATTTTAATTACGCCAGGGATTGCCTTTTCTATAGTAAATTATTCAAAAAATAATTTTTTACTGTTGCAAATTTTAAATACGCCAGGGATTGCCTTTTCTATAGTAAATTTTGCAAAAACTAATTGTTTAGTGTCGCAAATTTTAATTACGCCAGGGATTGCCTTTTCTATAGTAAATTATTCGGAAAATAATTTTTTACTGTCTCAAATTTTAATTACGCCAGGATTGCCTTTTCTATAGTAAATTTTGCAAAAAATAATTTTATACTGTCGCAAATTATAATTACGCCAGGGATTGCCTTTTCTATAGTAAATTATTCAAAAAATCATTTTTTACTGTCGCAAATTTTAATTACGCCAGGGATTGCCTTTTCTATAGTAAATTATTCAAAAAATAATTTTTTACTGTTGCAAATTTTAAATACGCCAGGGATTGCCTTTTCTATAGTAAATTTTGCAAAAAATAATTGTTTAGTGTCGCAAATTTTAATTACGCCAGGGATTGCCTTTTCTATAGTAAATTATTCAAAAAATAATTTTTTACTGTCTCAAATTTTAATTACGCCAGGGATTGCCTTTTCTATAGTAAATTTTGCAAAAAATAATTTTATACTGTCGCAAATTATAATTACGCCAGGGATTGCCTTTTCTATAGTAAATTATTCAAAAAATAATTTTTTACTGTTGCAAATTTTAAATACGCCAGGGATTGCCTTTTCTATAGTAAATTTTGCAAAAAATAATATTTTACTGTCGCAAATTTTAATTACGCCAGGGATTGCCTTTTCTATAGTAAATTATTCAGAAATTCATTTTTTACTGTCGCAAATTATAATTACGCCAGGGATTGCCTTTTCTATAGTAAATTATTCAAAAAATAATTTTTTACTGTCTCAAATTTTAATTACGACAGGGATTGCCTTTTCTATAGTAAATTTTGCAAAAAATAATTTTTTACTGTCGCAAATTTTAAATACGCCAGGGATTGCCTTTTGTATAGTAAATTTTGCAAAAAATAATTGTTTAGTGTCGCAAATTTTAATTACGCCAGGGATTGCCTTTTCTATAGTAAATTATTCAAAAAATAATTTTTTACTGTTGCAAATTTTAAATACGCCAGGGATTGCCTTTTCTATAGTAAATTTTGCAGAAAATAATTTTTTACTGTCTCAAATTTTAATTACGCCAGGGATTGCCTTTTCTATAGTAAATTTTGCAAAAAATAATTTTTTACTGTCGCAAATTTTAAATACGCCAGGGATTGCCTTTTGTATAGTAAATTTTGCAAAAAATAATTGTTTAGTGTCGCAAATTTTAATTACGCCAGGGATTGCCTTTTCTATAGTATATTATTCAAAAAATAATTTTTTACTGTCCCAAATTTTAATTACGCCAGGGATTGCCTTTCCTATAGTAAATTTTACAAAAAATAATTTTATACTGTCGCAAATTATAATTACGCCAGGGATTGCCTTTTCTATAGTAAATGTTGCAAAAAATAATTGTTTAGTGTCGCAAATTTTAATTACGCCAGGGATTGCCTTTTCTATAGTAAATTATTCAAAAAATAATTTTTTTACTGTCTCAAATTTTAATTACGCCAGGGATTGCCTTTTCTATAGTAAATGTTGCAAAAAATAATTTTATACTGTCGCAAATTATAATTACGCCAGGGATTGCCTTTTCTATAGTAAAATTTGCAAAAAATAATTTTTTACTGTCGCAAATTTTAATTACGCCGGGGATTGCCTTTTCTATAGTAAATTTTGCAAAAAATAATTTTTTACTGTCGCAAATTTTAATTACGCCAGGGATTGCCTTTTCTATAGTAAATTATTCAAAAAATAATTTTTTACTGTTGCAAATTTTAAATACGCCAGGGATTGCCTTTTCTATAGTAAATTTTGCAAAAAATAATTGTTTAGTGTCGCAAATTTTAATTACGCCAGGGATTGCCTTTTCTATAGTAAATTATTCAAAAAATAATTTTTTACTGTCTCAAATTTTAATTACGCCAGGGATTGCCTTTTCTATAGTAAATTTTGCAAAAAATAATATTATACTGTCGCAAATTATAATTACGCCAGGGATTGCCTTTTCTATAGTAAATTATTCAAAAAATAATTTTTTACTGTTGCAAATTTTAAATACGCCAGGGATTGCCTTTTCTATAGTAAATTTTGCAAAAAATAATATTTTACTGTCGCAAATTTTAATTACGCCAGGGATTGCCTTTTCTATAGTAAATTATTCAGAAATTCATTTTTTACTGTCGCAAATTATAATTACGCCAGGGATTGCCTTTTCTATAGTAAATTATTCAAAAATAATTTTTTACTGTCGCATATTTTAATTACGCCAGGGATTGCCTTTTCTATAGTAAATTATTCAAAAAATAATTTTTTACTGTTGCAAATTTTAAATACGCCAGGGATAGCCTTTTCTATAGTAAATTTTGCAGAAAATAATTTTTTACTGTCTCAAATTTTAATTACGCCAGGGATTGCCTTTTCTATAGTAAATTTTGCAAAAAATAATTTTTTACTGTCGCAAATTTTAAATACGCCAGGGATTGCCTTTTGTATAGTAAATTTTGCAAAAAATAATTGTTTAGTGTCGCAAATTTTAATTACGCCAGGGATTGCCTTTTCTATAGTATATTATTCAAAAAATAATTTTTTACTGTCCCAAATTTTAATTACGCCAGGGATTGCCTTTCCTATAGTATATTTTACAAAAAATAATTTTATACTGTCGCAAATTATAATTACGCCAGGGATTGCCTTTTCTATAGTAAATGTTGCAAAAAATAATTGTTTAGTGTCGCAAATTTTAATTACGCCAGGGATTGCCTTTTCTATAGTAAATTATTCAAAAAATAATTTTTTACTGTCTCAAATTTTAATTACGCCAGGGATTGCCTTTTCTATAGTAAATTTTGCAAAAAATAATTTTATACTGTCGCAAATTATAATTACACCAGGGATTGCCTTTTCTATAGTAAAATTTGCAAAAAATAATTTTTTACTGTCGCAAATTTTAATTACGCCAGGGATTGCCTTTTCTATAGTAAATTTTGCAAAAAATAATTTTTTACTGTCGCAAATTTTAATTACGCCAGGGATTGCCTTTTCTATAGTAAATTATTCAAAAAATATTTTTTTACTGTCTCAAATTTTAATTACGCCAGGGATTGCCTTTTCTATTGTAAATTATTCAAAAAATAATTTTTTACTGTTGCAAATTTTAAATACGCCAGGGATTGCCTTTTCTATAGTAAATTTTGCAAAAAATAATTTTTTACTGTCGCAAATTTTAATTACGCCAGGGATTGCCTTTTCTATAGTAAATTATTCAAAAATTCATTTTTTACTGTCGCAAATTATAATTACGCCAGGGATTGCCTTTTCTATAGTAAATTATTCAAAAAATAATTTTTTACTGTCGCAAATTTTAATTACGCCAGGGATTGCCTTTTCTATAGTAAATTATTCAAAAAATAATTTTTTACTGTTGCAAATTTTAAATACGCCAGGGATTGCCTTTTCTATAGTAAATTTTGCAAAAAATAATTTTTTACTGTCGCAAATTTTAATTACGCCAGGGATTGCCTTTTCTATAGTAAATTTTGCAAAACATAATTTTTTACTGTCGCAAATTTTAAATACGCCAGGGATTGCCTTTTGTATAGTAAATTTTTCAAAAAATAATTGTTTAGTGTCGCAAATTTTAATTACGCCAGGGATTGCCTTTTCTATAGTAAATTATTCCAAAAATAATTTTTTACTGTCTCAAATTTTAATGACGCCAGGGATTGCCTTTTCTATAGTAAATTTTGCAAAAAATAATTTTATACTGTCGCAAATTATAATTACGCCAGGGATTGCCTTTTCTATAGTAAATTTTGCAAAAAATAATTTTTTACTGTCGCAAATTTTAATTACGCCAGGGAATGCCTTTTCTATAGTAAATTTTGCAAAAAATAATTTTTTACTGTCGCAAATTTTAATTACGCCAGGGATTGCCTTTTCTATAGTAAATTATTCAAAAAATAATTTTTTACTGTCGCAAATTTTAATTACGCCAGGGATTGCCTTTTCTATAGTAAATTATTCAACAAATAATTTTTTACTGTTGCAAATTTTAAATACGCCAGGGATTGCCTTTTCTATAGTAAATTTTGCAAAAAAATAATATTTTACTGTCGCAAATTTTAATTACGCCAGGGATTGCCTTTTCTATAGTAAATTTTGCAAAAAATAATTTTTTTACTGTCGCAAATTTTAAATACGCCAGGGATTGCCTTTTGTATAGTAAATTTTGCAAAAAATAATTGTTTAGTGTCGCAAATTTTAATTACGCGAGGGATTGCCTTTTCTATAGTAAATTATTCAAAACATAATTTTTTACTGTCTCAAATTTTAATTACGCCAGGGATTGCCTTTTCTATAGTAAATTTTGCAAAAAATAATTTTTTACTGTTTCAAATTTTAAATACGCCAGGGATTGCCTTTTCTATAGTAAATTATTCAAAAAATAATTTTTTACTGTCTCAAATTTTAATTACGCCAGGGATTGCCTTTTCTATAGTAAATTTTGCAAAAAATAATTGTTTCGTGTCTCAAATTTTAAATACGCCAGGGATTTTTTCTATAGTAAATTTTGCAAAAAATAATTTTTTTCTGTCGCAAATTTTAATTACGCCAGGGATTGCCTTTTCTATAGTAAATTATTCAAAAAAATAATTTTTTTACTGTCGAAAATTTTAATTACGCCAGGGATTGCCTTTTCTATAGTAAATTATTCAAAAAATAATTTTTTAACTGTTGCAAATTTTAAATACGCCAGGGATTGCCTTTTCTATAGTAAATTTTGCAAAAAATAATTTTTTACTGTCGCAAATTTTAATTACGCCAGGGATTGCCTTTTCTATAGTAAATTTGCAAAACATAATTTTTTACTGTCGCAAATTTTAAATACGCCAGGGATTGCCTTTTGTATAGTAAAATTTTGCAAAAAATAATTGTTTAGTGTCGCAAATTTTAATTACGCCAGGGATTGCCTTTCTATAGTAAATTTTGCAAAAATAATTTTTTACTGTCGCAAATTTTAATTACGCCATGGGATTGCCTTTTCTATAGCAAATTATTCAAAAATTCATTTTTTACTGTCGCAAATTATAATTACGCCAGGGATTGCCTTTTCTATAGTAAATTATTCAAAAAATAATTTTTTACTGTTGCAAATTTTAAATACGCCAGGGATTGCCTTCTCTATAGTAAATTTTGCAAAAAATAATTTTTTACTGTCGCAAAATTTTAATTACGCCAGGGATTGCCTTTTCTATAGTAAATTTTGCAAAAAATAATTTTATACTGTCGCAAATTATAATTACGCCAGGGGTTGCCTTTTCTATAGTAAATTATTCAAAAAATAATTTTTTACTGTCGCAAATTTAATTACGCCAGGGATTGCCTTTTGTATAGTAAATTATTCAAAAAATAATTTTATACTGTTGCAAATTATAATTACGCCAGGGATTGCCTTTTCTATAGTAAATTATTCAAAAAATAATTTTTAACTGTTGCAAATTTTAATACGCCAGGGATTGCCTTTTCTATAGTAAATTATTCAAAAAATCATTTTTTACTGTCGCAAATTTTAATTACGCCAGGGATTGCCTTTTCTATAGTAAATTATTCAAAAAATAATTTTTTACTGTTGCAAATTTTAAATACGCCAGGGATTGCCTTTTCTATAGTAAATTTTGCAAAAAATAATTGTTTAGTGTCGCAAATTTTAATTACGCCAGGGATTGCCTTTTCTATAGTAAATTATTCGGAAAATAATTTTTTACTGTCTCAAATTTTAATTACGCCAGGGATTGCCTTTTCTATAGTAAATTTTGCAAAAAATAATTTGATACTGTCGCAAATTATAATTACGCCAGGGATTGCCTTTTCTATAGTAAATTATTCAAAAAATCATTTTTTACTGTCGCAAATTTTAATTACGCCAGGGATTGCCTTTTCTATAGTAAATTATTCAAAAAATAATTTTTTACTGTTGCAAATTTTTAAATACGCCAGGGATTGCCTTTTCTATAGTAAATTTTGCAAAAAATAATTGTTTAGTGTCGCAAATTTTAATTACGCTAGGGATTGCCTTTTCTATAGTAAATTATTCAAAAAATAATTTTTTACTGTCTCAAATTTTAATTACGCCAGGGATTGCCTTTTCTATAGTAAATTTTGCAAAAAATAATTTTATACTGTCGCAAATTATAATTACGCCAGGATTGCCTTTTCTATAGTAAATTATTCAAAAAATAATTTTTTACTGTTGCAAATTTTAATACGCCAGGCATTGCCTTTTCTATAGTAAATTTTGCAAAAAATAATATTTTACTGTCGCAAATTTTAATTACGCCAGGGATTGCCTTTTCTATAGTAAATTATTCAGAAATTCATTTTTTACTGTCGCAAATTATAATTACGCAGGGATTGCCCTTTTCTATAGTAAATTATTCAAAAAATAATTTTTTACTGTCGCAAATTTTAATTACGCCAGGGATTGCCTTTTCTATAGTAAATTATTCAAAAAATAATTTTTTACTGTTGCAAATTTTAAATACGCCAGGGATTGCCTTTTCTATAGTAAATTTTGCAGAAAATAATTTTTTACTGTCTCCAAATTTTAATTACGCCAGGGATTGCCTTTTCTATAGTAAATTTTGCAAAAAATAATTTTTTACTGTCGCAAATTTTAAATACGCCAGGGATTGCCTTTTGTATAGTAAATTTTGCAAAAAATAATTGTTTAGTGTCGCAAATTTTAATTACGCCAGGGATTGCCTTTTCTATAGTAAATTATTCAAAAAATAATTTTTTACTGTCCAAATTTTAATTACGCCAGGGATTGCCTTTCCTATAGTAAATTTTACAAAAAATAATTTATACTGTCGCAAATTATAATTACGCCAGGGATTGCCTTTTCTATAGTAAATTTTGCAAAAAATAAATGTTTAGTGTCGCAAATTTTAATTACGCCAGGGATTGCCTTTTCTATAGTAAATTATTCAAAAATAATTTTTTTACTGTCTCAAATTTTAATTACGCCAGGGATTGCCTTTTCTATAGTAAATTTTGCAAAAAATAATTTTATACTGTCGCAAATTATAATTACGCCAGGGATTGCCTTTTCTATAGTAAAATTTGCAAAAAATAATTTTTTACTGTCGCAAATTTTAATTACGCCAGGGATTGCCCTTTTCTTAGTAAATTTTGCAAAAAATAATTTTTTACTGTCGCAAATTTTAATTACGCCAGGGATTGCCTTTTCTAGAGTAAATTATTCAAAAAAATATTTTTTTACTGTCTCAAATTTTAATTACGCCAGGGATTGCCATTTCTATAGTAAATTATTCAAAAAATAATTTTTTACTGTTGCAAATTTTAAATACGCAGGGATTGCCTTTTCTATAGTAAATTTTGCAAAAAATAATTTTTTACTGTCGCAAATTTTAATTACGCCAGGGATTGCCTTTTCTATAGTAAATTATTCAAAATTCATTTTTTACTGTCGCAAATTATAATTACGCCAGGATTGCCTTTTCTATAGTAAATTATTCAAAAAATAATTTTTTACTGTCGCAAATTTTAATTACGCCGGGGATGCCTTTTCTATAGTAAATTATTCAAAAAATAATTTTTTACTGTTGCAAATTTTAAATACGCCAGGGATTGCCTTTTCTATAGTAAATTTTGCAAAAAATAATTTTTTACTGTCGCAAATTTTAATTACGCCAGGATTGCCTTTTCTATAGTAAATTTTGCAAAACATAATTTTTTACTGTCGCAAATTTTAAAATACGCCAGGGATTGCCTTTTGTATAGTAAATTTTTCAAAAAATAATTGTTTAGTGTCGCAAATTTTAATTACGCCAGGGATTGCCTTTTCTATAGTAAATTATTCCAAAAATAATTTTTTACTGTCTCAAATTTTAATGACGCCAGGGGACTGCCTTTTCTATAGTAAATTTTTGCAAAAAATAATTTTAATACTGTCGCAAATTATAATTACGCCAGGGATTGCCTTTTCTATAGTAAATTTTGCAAAAAATAATTTTTTACTGTCGCAAATTTTAACTACGCCAGGGAATGCCTTTTCTATAGTAAATTTTGCAAAAAATAATTTTTTACTGTCGCAAATTTTAATTACGCCAGGGATTGCCTTTTCTATAGTAAAATTATTCAAAAAATAATTTTTTACTGTCGCAAATTTTAATTACGCCAGGGATTGCCTTTTCTATAGTAAATTATTCAAAAAATAATTTTTTTACTGTTGCAAATTTTAAATACGCAGGGATTGCTTTTCTATAGTAAATTTTGCAAAAAAAATAATATTTTACTGTCGCAAATTTTAATTACGCCAGGGATTGCCTTTTCTATAGTAAATTTTGCAAAAAATAATTTTTTACTGTCGCAAATTTTAAATGCGCCAGGGATTGCCTTTTCTATAGTAAATTTTGCAAAAAATAATTTTTTTCTGTCGCAAATTTTAATTACGCCAGGGATTGCCTTTTCTATAGTAAATTATTCAAAAAAATAATTTTTTTACTGTCGCAAATTTTAATTACGCCAGGGATTGCCTTTTCTATAGTAAATTATTCAAAAAATAATTTTTTACTGTTATGCAAATTTTAAATACGCCAGGGATTGCCTTTTCTATATTAAATTTTGCAAAAAATAATTTTTTACTGTCGCATATTTTAATTACGCCAGGGATTGCCTTTTCTATAGTAAATTTTGCAAACATAATTTTTTACTGTCGCAAATTTTAAATACGCCAGGGATTGCCTTTTGTATAGTAAATTTTGCAAAAAATAATTGTTTAGTGTCGCAAATTTTAATTACGCCAGGGATTGCCTTTACTATAGTAAATTTTGCAAAAAATAATTTTTTACTGTCGCAAATTTTAATTACGCCAGGGTTTGCCTTTTCTATAGTAAATTTTGCAAAAATAATTTTTTACTGTCGTAAATTTTAAATACGCCAGGGTTTGCCTTTTGTAATAGTAAATTTTGCAAAAAATAATTGTTTAGTGTCGCAAATTTTAATTACGCCAGGGATTGCCTTTTCTATACTGTCGCAAATTTTAATTATGCCAGGGATTACCTTTTTCTATAGTAAATTTTGCAAAAAATAATTTTTTACTGTCGCAAATTTTAATTACGCCAGGGATTGCCTTTTCTATAGTAAATTTTGCAAAAAATAGTTTTTTACTGCCTCAAATTTTAATTACGCCAGGGATTGCCTTTTCTATAGTAAATTTGCAAAAAATAATTTTTTACTGTCGTAAATTTTAAATACGCCAGGGTTTGCCTTTTGTATAGTAAATTTTGCAAAAAATAATTGTTTAGTGTCGCAAATTTTAATTACGCCAGGGATTGCCTTTCTATACTGTCGCAAATTTTAATTATGCCAGGGATTACCTTTTCTATAGTAAATTTTGCAAAAAATAATTTTTTACTGTCGCAAATTTTAATTACGCCAGGGATTGCCTTTTTCTATAGTAAATTTTGCAAAAAATAATTTTTTACTGTCGTAAATTTTAAATACGCCAGGGTTTGCCTTTTGTATAGTAAATTTTGCAAAAAATAATTGTTTAGTGTCGCAAATTTTAATTACGCCAGGGATTGCTTTTCTATACTGTCGCAAATTTTAATTATGCCAGGGATTACCTTTTCTATAGTAAATTTTGCAAAAAAATAATTTTTTACTGTCGCAAATTTTAATTACGCCAGGGATTGCCTTTTCTATAGTAAATTTTGCAAAAAATAGTTTTTTACTGCCTCAAATTTTAATTACGCCAGGGATTGCCTTTTCTATAGTAAATTATTCAAAAAATAATTTTTTACTGTCGCAAATTTTAATTACGCAGGGATTGCCCTTTTCTATAGTAAATTATTCAAAAAATAATTTTTTACTGTTGCAAATTTAAATACGCCAGGGATTGCCTTTTCTATAGTAAATTTTGCAAAAAATAATTTTTTACTGTCGCAAATTTAAATACGCCAGGGATTGCCTTTTCTATAGTATATTTTGCAAAAAATAATTTTTTACTGTCGCAAATTTTAATTACGCCAGGGTTTGCCTTTCTATAGTAAATTTTGCAAAAATAATTTTTACTGTCGTAAATTTTAAATACACCAGGGTTTGCCTTTTGTATAGTAAATTTTGCAAAAAATAATTGTTTAGTGTCGCAAATTTTAATTACGCCAGGGATTGCCTTTTCTATACTGTCGCAAATTTTAATTATGCCAGGGATTACTTTTCTATAGTAAATTTTGCAAAAAATAATTTTTTACTGTCGCAAATTTTAATTACGCCAGGGATTGCCTTTTTCTATAGTAAATTTTGCAAAAATAGTTTTTTATTGCCTCAAATTTTAATTACGCCAGGGATTGCCTTTTCTATAGTAAATTATTCAAAAAATAATTTTTTACTGTCGCAAATTTTAATTACGCCAGGGATTGCCTATTCTATAGTAAATTATTCAAAAAATAATTTTTTACTGTTGCAAATTTTAAATACGCCAGGGATTGCCTTTTCTATAGTAATTTTTGCAAAAAATAATTTTTACTGTCGCAAATTTTAATTACGCCAGGGATAGCCTTTTCTATAGTAAATTATTCAGAAATTCATTTTTTACTGTCGCAAATTATAATTACGCCAGGGATTGCCTTTTCTATAGTAAATTATTCAAAAAATAATTTTTTACTGTCGCAAATTTTAATTACGCCAGGGATTGCCTTTTCTATAGTAAATTATTCAAAAATAATTTTTTACTGTTGCAAATTTTAAATACGCCAGGGATTGCTTTTCTATAGTAAATTTTGCAAAAAATAATTTTTTACTGTCTCAAATTTTAATTACGCAGGGATTGCCTTTTCTATAGTAAATTTTGCAAAAATAATTTTTTACTGTCGCAAATTTTAAATACGCCAGGGATTGCCTTTTGTATAGTAAATTTTGCAAAAAATATTTGTTTAGTGTAGCAAATTTTAATTACGCCAGGGATTGCCTTTTCTATAGTAAATTATTCAAAAAATAATTTTTTACTCTCTCAAATTTTAATTACGCAGGGATTGCCTTTTCTATAGTAAATTTACAAAAAATAATTTTATACTGTCGCGAATTATAATTACGCAGGATTGCCTTTTCTATAGTAAATTTTGCAAAAAATAATTGTTAAGTGTCGCAAATTTTAATTACGCCAGGGATTGCCTTCTCTATAGTAAATTATTCAAAAATAATTTTTTACTGTCTCAAATTTTAATTACGCCAGGGATTGCCTTTTCCTATAGTAAATTTTGCAAAAAATAATTTTATACTGTCGCAAATTATAATTACGCCAGGGATTGCCTTTTCTATAGTAAAATTTGCAAAAAATAATTTTTTACTGTCGCAAATTTTAATTACGCCAGGATTGCCTTTTCTATAGTAAATTTGCAAAAAATAATTTTTTACTGTCGCAAATTTTAATTACGCAGAGATTGCCTTTTCTATAGTAAATTATTCAAAAAATAATTTTTTTACTGTCTCAAATTTTAATTACGCCAGGGATTGCCTTTTCTATAGTAAATTATTCAAAAAATTATTTTTTACTGTTGCAAATTTTAAAATTCGCCAGGGATTGCCTTTTCTATAGTAAATTTTGCAAAAAATAATTGTTTAGTGTCGCAAATTTAATATCGCGAGGGATTGCCTTTTCTATAGTAAATTATTCAAAAAATAATTTTTTTACTGTCTCAAATTTTAATGACGCAAGGGATTGCCTTTTCTATAGTAAATTTTGCAAAAAATAATTTTATAATGTCGCAAATTATAATTATGCCAGGGATTGCCTTTTCTATAGTAAATTTTGCAAAAAATAATTTTTTACTGTCGCAAATTTTAATTACGCCAGGGAATGCCTTTTCTATAGTAAATTTTGCAAAAAATAATTTTTTACTGTCGCAAATTTTAATTACGCCAGGGATTGCCTTTTCTATAGTAAATTATTCAAAAAATAATTTTTTACTGTCGCAAATTTTAATTACGCCAGGGATTGCCTTTTCTATAGTAAATTATTCAAAAAATAATTTTTTTACTGTTGCAAATTTTAAATACGCCAGGGATTGCCTTTTCTATAGTAAATTTTGCAAAAAATAATATTTTACTGTCGCAAATTTTAATTACGCCAGGGATTGCCTTTTCTATAGTAAATTTTGCAAAAAATAATTTTTTACTGTCGGAAATTTTAAATACGCCAGGGATTGCCTTTTGTATAGTAAATTTTGCAAAAAATAATTGTTTAGTGTCGCAAATTTTAATTACGCGAGGGATTGCCTTTTCTATAGTAAATTATTCAAACATAATTTTTTACTGTCTCAAATTTTAATTACGCCAGGGATTGCCTTTTCTATAGTAAATTTTGCAAAAAATAATTTTTTACAGTTTCAAATTTTAAATACGCCAGGGATTGCCTTTTCTATAGTAAATTATTCAAAAAATAATTTTTTACTGTCTCAAATTTTAATTACGCCAGTGATTGCCTTTTCTATAGTAAATTTTGCAAAAAATAATTGTTTAGTGTCTCAAATTTTAAATACGCCAGGGATTGCCTTTTCTATAGTAAATTTTGCAAAAAATAATTTTTTTCTGTCGCAAATTTTAA
Source organism: Dioctria linearis (assembly GCA_963930735.1). NCBI lineage: Eukaryota > Metazoa > Arthropoda > Insecta > Diptera > Asilidae > Dioctria > Dioctria linearis. Next base: position 34,263 of record CAWVNZ010000148.1, on the reverse strand, counting down.
TTACGCCAGGATTGCCCTTTTCTATAGTAAAATTTGCAAAAAATAATTTTTTAGTGTCGCAAATTTTAATTACGCCAGGGATTGCCTTTTCTATAGTAAATTATTCAAAAAATAATTTTTTTACTGTCGCAAATTTTAATTACGCCAGGGATTGCCTTTTCTATAGTAAATTATTCAAAAAATAATTTTTTACTGTTGCAAATTTTAAATACGCCAGGGATTACCTTTTCTATAGTAAATTTTGCAAAAAATAATTGTTTAGTGTCGCAAATTTTAATTACGCGAGGGATTGCCTTTTCTATAGTAAATTATTCAAAACATAATCTTTTACTGTCTCAAATTTTAATTACGCCAGGGATTGCCTTTTCTATAGTAAATTTTGCAAAAAAATAATTTTTTACTGTTTGAAATTTTAAATACGCCAGGGATTGCCTTTTCTATAGTAAATTATTCAAAAAATAATTTTTTACTGTCTCAAATTTTAATTACGCCAGGGATTGCCTTTTCTATAGTAAATTTTGCAAAAAATAATTGTTTAGTGTCTCAAATTTTAAATACGCCAGGGATTGCCTTTTCTATAGTAAATTACTCAAAAAATTCATTTTTTACTGTCGCAAATTATAATTACGCCAGGGATTGCCTTTTCTATAGTAAATTATTCAAAAAATAATTTTTTACTGTCGCAAATTTTAATTAAGCAAGGATTGCCTTTTCTATAGTAAATTATTCAAAAAATAATTTTTTACTGTTGCAAATTTTAAATACGCCAGGGATTGCCTTTTCTATAGTAAATTATTCAAAAAATAATTTTTTTCTGTCGCAAATTTTAATTACGCCAGGGATTGCCTTTTCTAAGTAAATTTTGCAAAAAATAATTTTTTACTGTCGCAAATTTTAATTACGCCAGGGATTGCCTTTTCTATAGTAAATTATTCAAAAAATAATTTTTTACTGTCTCAAATTTTAATTACGCCAGCGATTGCCTTTTCTATAGTAAATTATTCAAAAAATAATTTTTTACTGTTGCAAATTTTAAATACGCCAGGGATTGCCTTTTCTATAGTAAATTTTGCAAAAAATAGTTTTTTACTGTCGCAAATTTTAATTACGCCAGGGATTGCCTTTTCTATAGTAAATTATTCAAAAATTCATTTTTTACTGTCGCAAATTATAATTACGCCAGGATTGCCTTTTCTATAGTAAATTATTCAAAAAATAATTTTTTACTGTCGCAAATTTTAATTACGCCAGGGATTGCCTTTTCTATAGTAAATTATTCAAAAAATAATTTTTTACTGTTGCAAATTTTAAATACGCCAGCGATTGCCTTTTCTATAGTAAATTTTGCAAAAAATAATTTTTTACTGTCGCAAATTTTAATTACGCCAGGGATTGCCTTTTCTATAGTAAATTTTGCAAAAAATAATTTTTTACTGTCGCAAATTTTAAATACGCCAGGGATTGCCTTTTGTATAGTAAATTTTGCAAAAAATAATTGTTTAGTTTCGCAAATTTTAATTACGCCAGGGATTGCCTTTTCTATAGTAAATTATTCAAAAAATAATTTTTACTGTCTCAAATTTTAATGACGCCAGGGATTGCCTTTTCTATAGTAAATTTTGCAAAAAATAATTTTATACTGTCGCAAATTATAATTACGCCAGGGATTGCCTTTTCTATAGTAAATTTTGCAAAAAATAATTTTTTACTGTCGCAAATTTTAATTACGCCAGGGAATGCCTTTTCTATAGTAAATTTTGCAAAAAATAATTTTTTACTGTCGCAAATTTTAATTACGCCAGGGATTGCCTTTTCTATAGTAAATTATTCAAAAAATATTTTTTTACTGTCGCAAATTTTAATTAAGCCAAGGATTGCCTTTTCTATAGTAAATTATTCAAAAATAATTTTTTACTGTTGCAAATTTTAAATACGCCAGGGATTGCCTTTTCTATAGTAAATTTTGCAAAAAAATAATATTTTACTGTCGCAAATTTTAATTACGCCAGGGATTGCCTTTTCTATAGTAAATTTTGCAAAAAATAATTTTTTACTGTCGCAAATTTTAAATACGCCAGGGATTGCCTTTTGTATAGTAAATTTTGCAAAAAATAATTGTTTAGTGTCGCAAATTTTAATTACGCGAGGGATTGCCTTTTCTATAGTAAATTATTCAAAACATAATTTTTTACTGTCTCAAATTTTAATTACGACAGGGATTGCCTTTTCTATAGTAAATTTTGCAAAAAATTATTTTTTACTGTTTCAAATTTTAAATACGCCAGGGATTGCCTTTTCTATAGTAAATTATTCAAAAAATAATTTTTTACTGTCTCAAATTTTAATTACGCCAGGGATTGCCTTTTCTATAGTAAATTTTGCAAAAAATAATTGTTTAGTGTCTCAAATTTTAAATACGCCAGGGATTGCCTTTTCTATAGTAAATTTTGCAAAAAATAATTTTTTTCTGTCGCAAATTTTATTTACGCCAGGGATTGCCTTTTCTATAGTAAATTATTCAAAAAATAATTTTTTACTGTCTCAAATTTTAATTACGCCAGGGATTGCCTTTTCTATAGTAAATTATTCAAAAAATAATTTTTTACTGTCACAAATTTTAATTACGCCAGGGATTGCCTTTTCTATAGTAAATTATTCAAAAAATAATTTTTTACTGTCGCAAATTTTAATTACGCCAGGGATTGGCTTTTCTATAGTAAATTATTCAAAAAATAATTTTTTACTGTTGCAAATTTTAAATACGCCAGGGATTGCCTTTTCTATAGTAAATTTTGCAAAAATAATTTTTTACTGTCGCAAATTTTAATTACGCCAGGGATTGCCTTTTCTATAGTAAATTTTGCAAAAAATAATTTTTTACTGTCGCAAATTTTAAATACGCCAGGGATTGCCTTTTGTATAGTAAATTTTGCAAAAAATAATTGTTTAGTGTCGCAAATTTTAATTACGCGAGGGATTGCCTTTTCGATAGTAAATTATTCAAAACATAATTTTTTACTGTCTCAAATTTTAATTACGCCAGGGATTGCCTTTTCTATAGTAAATTTTTGCAAAAAATTATTTTTTACTGTTTCAAATTTTAAATACGCCAGGATTGCCTTTTCTATAGTAAATTATTCAAAAATAATTTTTTACTGTCTCAAATTTTAATTACGCCAGGGATTGCCTTTTCTATAGTAAATTTTGCAAAAAATAATTGTTTAGTGTCTCAAATTTTAAATACGCCAGGGATTGCCTTTTCTATAGTAAATTTTGCAAAAAATAATTTTTTTCTGTCGCAAATTTTATTTACGCCAGGGATTGCCTTTTCTATAGTAAATTATTCAAAAAATAATTTTTTACTGTCTCAAATTTTAATTACGCCAGGGATTGCCTTTTCTATAGTAAATTATTCAAAAAATAATTTTTTACTGTCACAAATTTTAATTACGCCAGGGATTGCCTTTTCTATAGTAAATTATTCAAAAAATAATTTTTTACTGTCGCAAATTTTAATTACGCCAGGGATTGGCTTTTCTATAGTAAATTATTCAAAAAATAATTTTTTTACTGTTGCAAATTTTAAATACGCCAGGGATTGCCTTTTCTATAGTAAATTTTGCAAAAAATAATTTTTTACTGTCGCAAATTTTAATTACGCCAGGGATTGCCTTTTCTATAGTAAATTTTGCAAAAAATAATTTTTTACTGTCGCAAATTTTAAATACGCCAGGGATTGCCTTTTGTATAGTAAATTTTGCAAAAAATAATTGTTTAGTGTCGCAAATTTTAATTACGCGAGGGATTGCCTTTTCGATAGTAAATTATTCAAAACATAATTTTTTTACTGTCTCAAATTTTAATTACGCCAGGGATTGCCTTTTCTATAGTAAATTTTGCAAAAAATAATTTTTACTGTTTCAAATTTTAAATACGCCAGGGGATTGCCTTTTCTATAGTAAATTATTCAAAAATAATTTTTTACTGTCTCAAATTTTAATTACGCCAGGGATTGCCTTTTCTATAGTAAATTTTGCAAAAAATAATTGTAATAGTGTCTCAAATTTTAAATACGCCAGGGATTGCCTTTTCTATAGTAAATTTTGCAAAAAATAATTTTTTTTCTGTCGCAAATTTTAATTACGCCAGGGATTGCCTTTTCTATAGTAAATTATTCAAAAAATAATTTTTTACTGTCTCAAATTTTAATTACGCCAGGGATTGCCTTTTCTATAGTAAATTATTCAAAAAATAATTTTTTACTGTCTCAAATTTTAATTACGCCAGGGATTGCCTTTTCTATAGTAAATTATTCAAAAAATAATTTTTTACTGTCGCAAATTTTAATTACGCCAGGGATTGCCTTTTCTATAGTAAATTATTCAAAAATAATTTTTTACTGTTGCAAATTTTAAATACGCCAGGGATTGCCTTTTCTATAGTAAATTTTGCAAAAAAATAATTTTTTACTGTCGCAAATTTTAATTACACCAGGGATTGCCTTTTCTATAGTAAATTATTCAAAAATTCATTTTTTACTGTCGCAAATTATAATTACGCCAGGGATTGCCTTTTCTATAGTAAATTATTCAAAAAATAATTTTTTACTGTTGCAAATTTTAAATACGCCAGGGATTGCCTTTTCTATAGTAAATTATTCAAAAAATAATTTTTTACTGTCTCAAATTTTAATTACGCCAGGGATTGCATTTTCTATAGTAAATTTTGCAAAAAATAATTTTATACTGTCGCAAATTATAATTACGCCAGGGATTGCCTTTTCTATAGTAAAATTTGCAAAAAATAATTTTTTACTGCCGCAAATTTTAATTACGCCAGGGATTGCCTTTTCTATAGTAAATTTTGCAAAAAATAATTTTTTACTGTCGCAAATTTTAATTACGCCAGGGATTGCCTTTTCTATAGTAAATTATTCAAAAAATAATTTTTTACTGTCGCAAATTTTAATTACGCCAGGGATTGCCTTTTCTATAGTAAATTATTCAAAAAATAATTTTTTACTGTTGCAAATTTTAAATACGCCAGGGATTGCCTTTTCTATAGTAAATTTTGCAAAAAATAATTTTTTACTGTCGCAAATTTTAATTACGCCAGGGATTGCCTTTTCTATAGTAAATTATTCAAAAAAATAATTTTTTACTGTCGCAAATTTTAATTACGCCAGGGATTGCCTTTTCTATAGTAAATTATTCAAAAATAATTTTTTTACTGTTGCAAATTTTAAATACGCCAGGGATTGCCTTTTCTATAGTAAATTTTGCAAAAAAAATAATTTTTTACTGTCGCAAATTTTAATTACGCCAGGGATTGCCTTTTCTATAGTAAATTTTGCAAAAAATAATTTTTTACTGTCGCAAATTTTAAATACACCAGGGATTGCCTTTTGTATAGTAATTTTGCAAAAAATAATTGTTTAGTGTCGCAAATTTTAATTACGCGAGGGATTGCCTTTTCTATAGTAAATTATTCAATACATAATTTTTTACTGTCTCAAATTTTAATTACGCCAGGGATTGCCTTTTCTATAGTAAATTTTGCAAAAAATAATTTTTTACTGTTGCAAAATTTTAAATACGCCAGGGATTGCCTTTTCTATAGTAAATTATTCAAAAAATAATTTTTTACTGTCTCAAATTTTATTACGCCAGGGATTGCCTTTTCTATAGTAAATTTTGCAAAAAATAATTGTTTAGTGTCTCAAATTTTAAATACGCCAGGGATTGCCTTTTCTATAGTAAATTTTGCAAAAAATAATTCTTTTCTGTCGCAAATTTAATTACGCCAGGGATTGCCTTTTCTATAGTAAATTATTTCAAAAAATAATTTTTACTGTCTCAAATTTTAATTACGCCAGGGATTGCCTTTTCTATAGTAAATTATTCAAAAAATAATTTTTTACTGTCTCAAATTTTAATTACGCCAGGGATTGCCTTTTCTATAGTAATTTTACAAAAAATAATTTTATACTGTCGCGAATTATAATTACGCCAGGGATTGCCTTTTCTATAGTAAATTTTGCAAAAAATAATTGTTAAGTGTCGCAAATTTTAATTACGCCAGGGATTGCCTTTTCTATAGTAAATTATTCAAAAAATAATTTTTTACTGTCTCAAATTTTAATTACGCCAGTGATTGCCTTTTCTATAGTAAATTTTGCAAAAAATAATTGTTTAGTGTCTCAAATTTTAAATACGCCAGGGATTGCCTTTTCTATAGTAAATTTTGCAAAAAATAATTTTTTTCTGTCGCAAATTTTAATTACGCCAGGGATTGCCTTTTCTATAGTAAAATTTGCAAAAAATAATTTTTTAGTGTCGCAAATTTTAATTGCCTTTTCTATAGTAAATTATTCAAAAAATAATTTTTTACTGTCGCAAATTTTAATTACGCCAGGGATTGCCTTTTCTATAGTAAATTATTCAAAAAATAATTTTTTACTGTTGCAAATTTTAAATACGCCAGGGATTACCTTTTCTATAGTAAATTTTGCAAAAAATAATTGTTTAGTGTCGCAAATTTTAATTACGCGAGGGATTGCCTTTTCTATAGTAAATTATTCAAAACATAATCTTTTACTGTCTCAAATTTTAATTACGCCAGGGATTGCCTTTTCTATAGTAAATTTTGCAAAAAATAATTTTTTACTGTTTGAAATTTTAAATACGCCAGGGATTGCCTTTTCTATAGTAAATTATTCAAAAAATAATTTTTTACTGTCTCAAATTTTAATTACGCCAGGGATTGCCTTTTCTATAGTAAATTTTGCAAAAAATAATTGTTTAGTGTCTCAAATTTTAAATACGCCAGGGATTGCCTTTTCTATAGTAAATTACTCAAAAATTCATTTTTTACTGTCGCAAATTATAATTACGCCAGGGATTGCCTTTTCTATAGTAAATTATTCAAAAAATAATTTTTTACTGTCGCAAATTTTAATTAAGCCAAGGATTGCCTTTTCTATAGTAAATTATTCAAAAAATAATTTTTTACTGTTGCAAATTTTAAATACGCCAGGGATTGCCTTTTCTATAGTAAATTATTCAAAAAATAATTTTTTTCTGTCGCAAATTTTAATTACGCCAGGGATTGCCTTTTCTAAGTAAATTTTGCAAAAAATAATTTTTTACTGTCGCAAATTTTAATTACGCCAGGGATTGCCTTTTCTATAGTAAATTATTCAAAAAATAATTTTTTACTGTCTCAAATTTTAATTACGCCAGCGATTGCCTTTTCTATAGTAAATTATTCAAAAAATAATTTTTTACTGTTGCAAATTTTAAATACGCCAGGGATTGCCTTTTCTATAGTAAATTTTGCAAAAAATAGTTTTTTACTGTCGCAAATTTTAATTACGCCAGGGATTGCCTTTTCTATAGTAAATTATTCAAAAATTCATTTTTTACTGTCGCAAATTATAATTACGCCAGGGATTGCCTTTTCTATAGTAAATTATTCAAAAAATAATTTTTTACTGTCGCAAATTTTAATTACGCCAGGGATTGCCTTTTCTATAGTAAATTATTCAAAAAATAATTTTTTACTGTTGCAAATTTTAAATACGCCAGCGATTGCCTTTTCTATAGTAAATTTTGCAAAAAATAATTTTTTACTGTCGCAAATTTTAATTACGCCAGGGATTGCCTTTTCTATAGTAAATTTTGCAAAAAATAATTTTTTACTGTCGCAAATTTTAAATACGCCAGGGATTGCCTTTTGTATAGTAAATTTTGCAAAAAATAATTGTTTAGTTTCGCAAATTTTAATTACGCCAGGGATTGCCTTTTCTATAGTAAATTATTCAAAAAATAATTTTTTACTGTCTCAAATTTTAATGACGCCAGGGATTGCCTTTTCTATAGTAAATTTTGCAAAAAATAATTTTATACTGTCGCAAATTATAATTACGCCAGGGATTGCCTTTTCTATAGTAAATTTTGCAAAAAATAATTTTTTACTGTCGCAAATTTTAATTACGCCAGGGAATGCCTTTTCTATAGTAAATTTTGCAAAAAATAATTTTTTACTGTCGCAAATTTTAATTACGCCAGGGATTGCCTTTTCTATAGTAAATTATTCAAAAAATATTTTTTTACTGTCGCAAATTTTAATTAAGCCAAGGATTGCCTTTTCTATAGTAAATTATTCAAAAATAATTTTTTACTGTTGCAAATTTTAAATACGCCAGGGATTGCCTTTTCTATAGTAAATTTTGCAAAAAAATAATATTTTACTGTCGCAAATTTTAATTACGCCAGGGATTGCCTTTTCTATAGTAAATTTTGCAAAAAATAATTTTTTACTGTCGCAAATTTTAAATACGCCAGGGATTGCCTTTTGTATAGTAAATTTTGCAAAAAATAATTGTTTAGTGTCGCAAATTTTAATTACGCGAGGGATTGCCTTTTCTATAGTAAATTATTCAAAACATAATTTTTTACTGTCTCAAATTTTAATTACGACAGGGATTGCCTTTTCTATAGTAAATTTTGCAAAAAATTATTTTTTACTGTTTCAAATTTTAAATACGCCAGGGATTGCCTTTTCTATAGTAAATTATTCAAAAAATAATTTTTTACTGTCTCAAATTTTAATTACGCCAGGGATTGCCTTTTCTATAGTAAATTTTGCAAAAAATAATTGTTTAGTGTCTCAAATTTTAAATACGCCAGGGATTGCCTTTTCTATAGTAAATTTTGCAAAAAATAATTTTTTTCCTGTCGCAAATTTTATTTACGCCAGGGATTGCCTTTTCTATAGTAAATTATTCAAAAAATAATTTTTTACTGTCTCAAATTTTAATTACGCCAGGGATTGCCTTTTCTATAGTAAATTATTCAAAAAATAATTTTTTACTGTCACAAATTTTAATTACGCCAGGGATTGCCTTTTCTATAGTAAATTATTCAAAAAATAATTTTTTACTGTCGCAAATTTTAATTACGCCAGGGATTGGCTTTTCTATAGTAAATTATTCAAAAAATAATTTTTTACTGTTGCAAATTTTAAATACGCCAGGGATTGCCTTTTCTATAGTAAATTTTGCAAAAAATAATTTTTTACTGTCGCAAATTTTAATTACGCCAGGGATTGCCTTTTCTATAGTAAATTTTGCAAAAAATAATTTTTTACTGTCGCAAATTTTAAATACGCCAGGGATTGCCTTTTGTATAGTAAATTTTGCAAAAAATAATTGTTTAGTGTCGCAAATTTTAATTACGCGAGGGATTGCCTTTTCGATAGTAAATTATTCAAAACATAATTTTTTACTGTCTCAAATTTTAATTACGCCAGGGATTGCCTTTTCTATAGTAAATTTTGCAAAAAAATAATTTTTTACTGTTTCAAATTTTAAATACGCCAGGGATTGCCTTTTCTATAGTAAATTATTCAAAAAATAATTTTTTACTGTCTCAAATTTTAATTACGCCAGGGATTGCCTTTTCTATAGTAAATTTTGCAAAAAATAATTGTATAGTGTCTCAAATTTTAAATACGCCAGGGATTGCCTTTTCTATAAGTAAAATTTGCAAAAAATAATTTTTTACTGCCGCAAATTTTAATTACGCCAGGGATTGCCTTTTCTATAGTAAATTTTGCAAAAAATAATTTTTTACTGTCGCAAATTTTAATTACGCCAGGGATTGCCTTTTCTATAGTAAATTATTCAAAAAATAATTTTTTACTGTCGCAAATTTTAATTACGCCAGGGATTGCCTTTTCTATAGTAAATTATTCAAAAAATAATTTTTTACTGTTGCAAATTTTAAATACGCCAGGGATTGCCTTTTCTATAGTAAATTTTGCAAAAAATAATTTTTTACTGTCGCAAATTTTAATTACGCCAGGGATTGCTTTTTGTATAGTAAATTATTCAAAAATTCATTTTTTACTGTCGCAAATTATAATTACGCCAGGGATTGCCTTTTCTATAGTAAAGTATTCAAAAAATAATTTTTTACTGTCGCAAATTTTAATTACGCCAGGGATTGCCTTTTCTATAGTAAATTATTCAAAAAATAATTTTTTTACTGTTGCAAATTTTAAATACGCCAGGGATTGCCTTTTCTATATTAAATTTTGCAAAAAGTAATTTTTTACTGTCGCAAATTTTAATTACGCCAGGGATTGCCTTTTCTATAGTAAATTTTGCAAAAAATAATTTTTTACTGTCGCAAATTTTAAATACGCCAGGGATTGCCTTTTGTATAGTAAATTTTGCAAAAAATAATTGTTTAGTGTCGCAAATTTTAATTACGCCAGGGATTGCCTTTTCTATAGTAAATTATTCAAAAAATAATTTTTTACTGTCTCAAATTTTAATGACGCCAGGGATTGCCTTTTCTATAGTAAATATTGCAAAAAATAATTTTATACTGTCGCAAATTATAATTACGCCAGGGACTGCCTTTTCTATAGTAAATTTTGCAAAAAATAATTTTTTACTGTCGCAAATTTTAATTACGCCAGGGAATGCCTTTTCTATAGTAAATTTTGCAAAAAATAATTTTTTACTGTCGCAAATTTTAATTACGCCAGGGATTGCCTTTTCTATAGTAAATTATTCAAAAAATAATTTTTTACTGTCGCAAATTTTAATTACGCCAGAGATTGCCTTTTCTATAGTAAATTATTCAAAAAATAATTTTTTACTGTTGCAAATTTTAAATACGCCAGGGATTGCCTTTTCTATAGTAAATTTTGCAAAAAAATAATTTTTTACTGTCGCAAATTTTAATTACGCCAGGGATTGCCTTTTCTATAGTAAATTTTGCAAAAAATAATTTTTTACTGTCGCAAATTTTAAATACACCAGGGATTGCCTTTTGTATAGTAAATTTTGCAAAAAATAATTGTTTAGTGTCGCAAATTTTAATTACGCGAGGGATTGCCTTTTATATAGTAAATTATTCAATACATAATTTTTTACTGTCTCAAATTTTAATTACGCCAGGGATTGCCTTTTCTATAGTAAATTTTGCAAAAAATAATTTTTTACTGTTGCAAATTTTAAATACGCCAGGGATTGCCTTTTCTATAGTAAATTATTCAAAAAATAATTTTTTACTGTCTCAAATTTTAATTACGCCAGGGATTGCCTTTTCTATAGTAAATTTTGCAAAAAATAATTGTTTAGTGTCTCAAATTTTAAATACGCCAGGGATTGCCTTTTCTATAGTAAATTTTGCAAAAAATAATTCTTTTCTGTCGCAAATTTTAATTACGCCAGGGATTGCCTTATCTATAGTAAACTATTCAAAAAATAATTTTTTACTGTCTCAAATTTTAATTACGCCAGGGATTGCCTTTTCTATAGTAAATTATTCAAAAAATAATTTTTTACTGTCTCAAATTTTAATTACGCCAGGGATTGCCTTTTCTATAGTAAATTATTCAAAAAATAATTTTTTACTGTCTCAAATTTTAATTACGCCAGGGATTGCCTTTTCTATAGTAAATTTTGCAAAAAATAATTTTTTACTGTTGCAAATTTTAAATACGCCAGGGATTGCCTTTTCTATAGTAAATTATTCAAAAAATAATTTTTTACTGTCTCAAATTTTAATTACGCCAAGGATTGCCTTTTCTATAGTAAATTTTACAAAAAATAATTGTTTAGTGTCTCAAATTTTAAATACGCCAGGGATTGCCCTTTCTATAGTAAATTTTGCAAAAAATAATTTTTTTCTGTCGCAAATTTTAATTACGCCAGGGATTGCCTTTTCTATAGTAAATTATTCAAAAAATAATTTTTTACTCTCTCAAATTTTAATTACGCCAGGCATTGCCTTTTCTATAGTAAATTATTCAAAAAATAATTTTTTACTGTCTCAAATTTTAATTACGCCAGGGATTGCCTTTTCTATAGTAAATTATTCAAAAAATAATTTTTTACTGTCTCAAATTTTAAGTACGCCAGGGATTGCCTTTTCTATAGTAAATTTTGCAAAAAATAATTTTTTACTGTCTCAAATTTTAATTAAGCCAGGGATTGCCTTTTCTATAGTAAATTATTCAAAAAATAATTTTTTACTGTCGCAAATTTTAATTACGCCAGGGATTGCCTATTCTATAGTAAATTTTGCAAAAAATAATTTTTTACTTTCGCAAATTTTAATTACGCCAGGGATTGCCTTTTCTATAGTAAATTATTCAAAAAATAATTGTTTAGTGTCGCAAATTTTAATTACGCCAGGGATTGCCTTTTCTATAGTAAATTATTCAAAAATTCATTTTTTACTGTCTCAAATTTTAATTACGCCAGGGATTGCCTTTTCTATAGTAAATATTGCAAAAAATAATTTTTTACTGTGTCCAATTTTAATTACGCCAGGGATTGCCTTTTCTATAGTAAATTTTGAAAAAAATAATTTTTTACTGTCTCAAATTTTAATTACGCCAGGGATTGCCTTTTCTATAGTAAATTATTCAAAAAATAATTTTTTACTGTCTCAAATTTTAATTACGCCAGGGATTGCGTTTTCTATAGTAAATTTTGCAAAACATAATTTTTTACTGTCTCAAATTTTAATTACGCCAGGGATTGCCTTTTCTATAGTAAATTTTGCAAAAAATAATTGTTTAGTGTCGCAAATTATAATTACGCCAGGGATTGCCTTTTCTATAGTAAATTATTCAAAAAATTATTTTTTACTGTCGCAAATTTTAATTACGCCAGGGATTGCCTTTTCTATAGTAAATTATTCAAAAAATAATTTTTTCTGTCGCAAATTTTAATTACGCCAGGGATTGCCTTTTCTATAGTAAATTTTGCAAAAAATAATTTTTTACTGTCTCAAATTTTAATTACGCCAGGGATTGCCTTTTCTATAGTAAATTATTCAAAAAATAATTTTTTACTGTCGCAAATTTTAATTACGCCAGGGATTGCCTTTTCTATAGTAAATTTTACAAAAAATAATTTTTTACTGTCGCAAATTTTAATTACCATAGTAAATTATTTCAAAAAATAATTTTTTCTGCCGCAAATTTTAATTACGCCAGGGATTGCCTTTTCTATAGAAAATTTTGCAAAAAATAATTTTTTACTGTCGCAAATTTTAGTTACGCCAGGGATTGCCTTTTCTATAGTAAATTATTCAAAAACTCATTTTTTACTGTCGCAAATTTTAATTACGCCAGGGATTGCCTTTTCTATAGTAAATTATTCAAAAATTCATTTTTTACTGTCGCAATTTATAATTACGCCAGGGATTGCCTTTTCTATAGTAAATTATTCAAAAACTAATTGTTTAGTGTCGCAAATTTTAATTACGCCAGGGATTGCCTTTTCTATAGTAAATTATTCAAAAAATAATTTTTTCTGTCGCAAATTTTAATTACGCCAGGGATTGCCTTTTCTATAGTAAATTTTGCAAAAAAATAATTTTTTTACTGTCGCAAATTTTAATTACGCCAGGGATTGCCTTTTCTATAGTAAATTATTCAAAAATTCATTTTTTACTGTCGCAAATTTTAATTACGCCAGGGATTGCCTTTTTCTATAGTAAATTTTGCAAAAAATAATTGTTTAGTGTCGCAAATTATAATTACGCCAGGGATTGCCTTTTCTATAGTAAATTATTCAAAAAATAATTTTTTACTGTCGCAAATTTTTAATTACGCCAGGGATTGCCTTTTTCTATAGTAAATTATTCAAAAAATAATTTTTTCTGTCGCAAATTTTAATTACGCCAGGGATTGCCTTTTCTATAGTAAAATTTTGCAAAAAATAATTTTTTACTGTCTCAAATTTTAATTACGCCAGGGATTGCCTTTTCTATAGTAAATTATTCAAAAAATAATTTTTTTACTGTCGCAAATTTTAATTACGCCAGGGATTGCCTTTTCTATAGTAAATTTTACAAAAAATAATTTTTTACTGTCGCAAATTTTAATTACGCCAGGGATTGCCTTTTCTATAGTAAATTATTCAAAAAATAATTTTTTCTGCCGCAAATTTTAATTACGCCAGGGGATTGCCTTTTCTATAGAAAATTTTGCAAAAAATAATTTTTTACTGTCGCAAATTTTAATTACGCCAGGGATTGCCTTTTTCTATAGTAAATTATTCAAAAATTCATTTTTTACTGTCGCAAATTTTAATTACGCCAGGAATTGCCTTTTCTATAGTAAATTATTCAAAAATTCATTTTTTACTGTCGCAAATTATAATTACGCCAGGGATTGCCTTTTTCTATAGTAAATTATTCAAAAACTAATTGTTTAGTGTCGCAAATTTTAATTACGCCAGGGATTGCCTTTTTCTATAGTAAATTATTCAAAAATTCATTTTTTACTGTCGCAAATTTTAATTACTCCAGGGATTGCCTTTTCTATAGTAAATTATTCAAAAAATCATTTTTTACTGTCGCAAATTTTAATTACGCCAGGGATTGCCTTTTCTATAGTAGATTATTCAAAAAATAATTTTTTACTGTCGCGAATTTTAATTACGCCAGGGATTGCCTTTTCTATAGTAAATTATTCAAAAAATAATTTTTTACTGTCTCAAATTTTAATTACGCCAGGGATTGCATTTTCTACAGTAAATTATTCAAAAAATAATTTTTTTACTGTCTCAAATTTTAATTACGCCAGGGATTGCCTTTTCTATAGTAAATTATTCAAAAACTAATTTTTTACTGTCGCAAATTTTAGTTACGCCAGGGATTGCCTTTTCTATAGTAAATTATTCAAAAAATAATTGTTTAGTGTCGCAAATTTTAATTACGCCAGGGATTGCCTTTTCTATAGTAAATTATTCAAAAATTAATTTTTTTTCTGTCGCAAATTATAATTACGCCAGGGATTGCCTTTTCTATAGTAAATTATTCAAAAAAATAATTTTATACTGTCGCAAATTTTAATTACGCCAGGGATTGCCTTTTCTATAGTAAATTTTTGCAAAAAATAATTGTTTACTGTCGCAAATTATAATTACGCCAGGGATTGCCTTTTCTATAGTAAATTTTTGCAAAAAATAATTGTTGAGTGTCGCAAATTTTAATTACGCCAAGGATTGCCTTTTCTATAGTAAATTATTCAAAAAAATAATTGTTTAGTTCGCAAGTTTTAATTACGCCAGGATTGCCTTTTCTATAGTAAATTTTTGTAAAAAATAATTTTTTACTGTCTCAAATTTTAAATACGCCAGGGATTGCCTTTTGTATAGTAAATTTTGCAAAAAATAATTGTTTAGTGTCTCAAATTTTAAATACGCCAGGGATTGCCTTTTGTATAGTAAATTTTGCAAAAAATAATTGTTTATTGTCGCATATTTTAATTACGCCAGGGATTGCCTTTTCTATAGTAAATTATTCAAAAAATAATTTTTACTGTCGCAAATTTTAATTACGCCAGGGATTGCCTTTTCTATAGTAAATTATTCAAAAATTCATTTTTTACTGACGCAAGTTTTAATTACGCCAGGGATTGCCTTTTCTATAGTAAATTATTCAAAAAATCATTTTTTACTGTCGCAAATTTTAATTACGCCAGGCATTGCCTTTTCTATAGTAAATTATTCAAAAAATAAATTTTACTGTCGCAAATTTTAATTACGCCAGGGATTGCCTTTTCTATAGTAAATTATTCAAAAATACATTTTTTACTGTCGCAAATTTTAATTACGCCAGGGATTGCCTTTTCTATAGTAGATTATTCAAAAAATAATTTTTTACTGTCGCGAATTTTAATTACGCCAGGGATTGCCTTTTCTATAGTAAATTATTCAAAAAATAATTTTTTTACTGTCTCAAATTTTAATTACGCCAGGGATTGCATTTTCTATAGTAAATTATTCAAAAAATAATTTTTTACTGTCTCAAATTTTAATTACGCTAGGGATTGCCTTTTCTATAGTAAATTATTCAAAAACTAATTTTTTACTGTCGCAAATTTTAGCTACGCCAGGGATTGCCTTTTCTATAGTAAATTATTCAAAAAATAATTGTTTAGTGTCGCAAATTTTAATTACGCCAGGGATTGCCTTTTCTATAGTAAATTATTCAAAAAATTATTTTTTTCTGTCGCAAATTATAATTACGCCAGGGATTGCCTTTTCTATTGTAAATTATTCAAAAAATAATTTTATACTGTCGCAAATTTTAATTACGCCAGGGATTGCCTTTTCTATAGTAAATTTTGCAAAAAATAATTGTTTACTGTCGCAAATTATAATTACGCCAGGGATTGCCTTTTCTATAGTAAATTTTGCAAAAAATAATTGTTGAGTGTCGCAAATTTTAATTACGCCAAGGATTGCCTTTTCTATAGTAAATTATTCAAAAAATAATTGTTTAGTGTCGCAAGTTTTAATTACGCCAGGGATTGCCTTTTCTATAGTAAATTTTGCAAAAAATAATTTTTTACTGTCTCAAATTTTAAATACGCCAGGGATTGCCTTTTGTATAGTAAATTTTGCAAAAAATAATTGTTTAGTGTCTCAAATTTTAAATACGCCAGGGATTGCCTTTTGTATAGTAAATTTTGCAAAAAATAATTGTTTATTGTCGCATATTTTAATTACGCCAGGGATTGCCTTTTCTATAGTAAATTATTCAAAAAATAATTTTTACTGTCGCAAATTTTAATTACGCCAGGGATTGCCTTTTCTATAGTAAATTATTCAAAAATTCATTTTTTACTGTCGCAAGTTTTAATTACGCCAGGGATTGCCTTTTCTATAGTAAATTATTCAAAAAATCATTTTTTACTGTCGGAAATTTTAATTACGCCAGGGATTGCCTTTTCTATAGTAAATTATTCAAAAAATAATTTTTACTGTCGCAAATTTTAATTACGCCAGGGATTGCCTTTTCTATAGTAAATTATTCAAAAATACATTTTTTACTGTCGCAAATTTTAATTACGCCAGGGATTGCCTTTTCTATAGTAAATTATTCAAAAAATCATTTTTTACTGTCGCAAATTTTAATTACGCCAGGGATTGCCTTTTCTATAGTAAATTATTCAAAAAATAATTTTTACTGTCGCAAATTTTAATTACGCCAGGGATTGCCTTTTCTATAGTAAATTATTCAAAAAATAATTTTTTACTGTCTCAAATTTTAAATACGCCAGGGATTGCCTTTTCTATAGTAAACTTTGAAAAAATAATTTTTTTACTGTCGCAAATTTTAATTACGCCAGGGATTGCCTTTTCTATAGTAAATTATTCAAAAATTCATTTTTTACTGTCGCAAATTTTAATTACGCCAGGGATTGCCTTTTCTATAGTAAATTATTCAAAAATTCATTTTTTACTGTCGCAAATTATAATTACGTCAGGGATTGCCTTTTCTATAGTAAATTATTCAAAAAATAATTGTTTAGTGTCGCAAATTTTAATTACGCCAGGGATTGCCTTTTCTATAGTAAATTATTCAAAAAATAGTTTTTTACTGTCTCAAATTTTAATTACGCCTGGGATTGCCTTTTCTATAGTAAATTATTCAAAAATTAATTTTTTACTGTCTCAAATTTTAATTACGCCAGGGATTGCCTTTTCTATAGTAAATTATTCAAAAAATAATTTTTTCTGTCGCAAATTTTAATTACGCCAGGGATTGCGTTTTCTATAGTAAATTATTCAAAAAATAATTTTTTACTGTCGCAAATTTTAATTACGCCAGGGATTGCCTTTTCTATAGTAAATTTTGCACAAAATAATTTTTTTACTGTCGCAAATTTTAATTACGCCAGGGATTGCCTTTTCTATAGTAAATTTTGCAAAAAATAATTTTTTCTGTCGCAAATTTTAATTACGCCAGGGATTGTCTTTTCTATAGTAAATTATTCAAACAATCATTTTTTACTGTCGCAAATTTTAATTACGCCAGGGATTGTCTTTTCTATAGTAAATTATTCAAAAAATAATTGTTACTGTCGCAAATTTTAATTACGCCAGGAATTGCCTTTTCTGTAGTAAATTATTCAAAAAATCATTTTTTACTGTCGCAAATTTTAATTACGCCAGGGATTGCCTTTTTTATAGTAAATTATTCAAAAAATAATTTTTTACTGTCGCAAATTTTAATTACGCCAGGGATTGCCTTTTCTATAGTAAATTATTCAAAAAATAATTTTTTACTGTCTCAAATTTTAATTACGCCAGGGATTGCCTTTTCTATAGTAAATTATTCAAAAAATAATTTTTTTACTGTCTCAAATATTAATTACGCCAGGGATTGCCTTTTCTATAGTAAATTTTGCAAAAAATAATTTTTTACTGTCGCAAATTTTAATTACGCCAGGGGATTGCCTTTTCTATAGTAAATTATTCAAGAAATAATTTTTTTACTGTCGCAAATTTTAATTACGCCAGGGATTGCCTTTTTCTATAGTAAATTTTGCAAAAAAT
This sequence comes from Dioctria linearis, assembly GCA_963930735.1. Taxonomy (NCBI): domain Eukaryota; kingdom Metazoa; phylum Arthropoda; class Insecta; order Diptera; family Asilidae; genus Dioctria; species Dioctria linearis. The sequence continues at coordinate 15,881 of CAWVNZ010000148.1, read as the reverse complement.
AATTTTTTTACTGTCGCAAATTTTAATTACGCCAGGGATTGCCTTTTCTATAGTAAATTATTCAAAAAATAATTGTTTAGTGTCGCAAGTTTTAATTACGCCAGGGATTGCCTTTTTCTATAGTAAATTTTGCAAAAAATAATTTTTTACTGTCTCAAATTTTAAATACGCCAGGGATTGCCTTTTGTATAGTAAATTTTGCAAAAAAATAATTGTTTAGTGTCTCAAATTTTAAATACGCCAGGATTTCCTTTTGTATAGTAAATTTTGCAAAAAATAATTGTTTAGGTGTCGCAAATTTTAATTACGCCAGGGATTGCTTTTTTCTATAGTAAATTATTCAAAAAATAATTTTTACTGTCGCAAATTTTAATTACGCCAGGGATTGCCTTTTCTATAGTAAATTATTCAAAAATTCATTTTTTACTGTCGCAAGTTTTAATTACGCCAGGGATTGCCTTTTCTATAGTAAATTATTCAAAAAAATCATTTTTTACTGTCGCAAATTTTAATTACGCCAGGGATTGCCTTTTTCTATAGTAAATTATTCAAAAAATAATTTTTTACTGCCGCAAATTTTAATTACGCCAGGGATTGCCTTTTCTATAGTAAATTATTCAAAAATTCATTTTTTACTGTCGCAAATTTTAATTACGCCAGGGATTGCCTTTTTCTATAGTAAAATTATTCAAAAAATCATTTTTTTACTGTCACAAATTTTTAATTACGCCAGGGATTGCCTTTTTCTATAGTAAATTATTCAAAAAATAATTTTTTACTGTCGCAAATTTTAATTACGCCAGGGATTGCCTTTTCTATAGTAAGTTATTCAAAAAATAATTTTTTACTGTCTCAAATTTTAAATAAGCCAGGGATTGCCTTTTCTATAGTAAATTTTGCAAAAAAATAATTTTTTACTGTCGCAAATTTTAATTACGCCAGGGATTGCCTTTTCTATAGTAAATTATTCAAAAATTCATTTTTTACTGTCGCAAATTTTAATTACGCCAGGGATTGCCCTTTTCTATAGTAAATCATTCAAAAATTCATTTTTTACTGTCGCAAATTATAATTACGCCAGGGATTGCCTTTTCTATAGTAAATTATTCAAACAATAATTGTTTAGTGTCGCAAATTTTAATTACGCCAGGGATTGCCTTTTCTATAGTAAATTTTGCAAAAAAATAATTGTTTAGTGTCGCAAATTTTAATTACGCCATGGATTGCCTTTTCTATAGTAAATTATTCAAAAAATAATTTTTTACTGTCGCAAATTTTAATTACGCCAGGGATTGCCTTTGCTATAGTAAATTTTGCACAAAATAATTTTTTACTGTCGCAAATTTTAATTACGCCAGGGATTGCCTTTTCTATAGTAAATTTTGCAAAAAATAATTTTTTACTGTCGCAAGTTTTAATTACGCCAGGGATTGCCTTTTCTATAGTAAATTATTCAAAAAATAATTTTTTCTGTCGCAAATTTTAATTACGCCAGGGATTGCCTTTTCTATAGTAAATTATTCAAAAAATCATTTTTTACTGTCGCAAATTTTAATTACGCCAGGGATTGCCTTTTCTATAGTAAATTATTCAAAAAATAATTTTTACTGTCGCAAATTTTAATTACGCCAGGGATTGCCTTTTCTATAGTAAATTATTCAAAAAATCATTTTTTACTGTCGCAAATTTTAATTACGCCAGGGATTGCCTTTTCTATAGTAAATTATTCAAAAAATAATTTTTTACTGTCTCAAATTTTAATTACGCCAGGGATTGCCTTTTCTATAGTAAATTTTGCAAAAAATAATTTTTTACTGTCGCGTATTTTAATTACGCCAGGGATTGCCTTTTCTATAGTAAATTATTCAAAAAATAATTTTTTCTGTCGCAAATTTTAATTACGCCAGGGATTGCCTTTTCTATAGTAAATTATTCAAAAAATAATTTTTTACTGTCGCAAATTTTAATTACGCCAGGGATTGCCTTTTCTATAGTAAATTTTGCACAAAATAATTTTTTACTGTCGCAAATTTTAATTACGCCAGGGATTGCCTTTTCTATAGTAAATTTTGCAAAAAATAATTTTTTACTGTCGCAAATTTTAATTACGCCAGGGATTGCCTTTTCTATAGTAAATTATTCAAAAAATAATTTTTTCTGTCGCAAATTTTAATTACGCCAGGGATTCACTTTTCTATAGTAAATTATTCAAAAAATCATTTTTTACTGTCCCAAATTTTAATTACGCCAGGGATTGCCTTTTCTATAGTAAATTATTCAAAAAATAATTTTTTACTGTCGCAAATTTTAATTACGCCAGGGATTGCCTTTTCTATAGTAAATTATTCAAAAAATAATTTTTTACTGTCTCAAATTTTAATTACGCCAGGGATTGCCTTTTCTATAGTAAATTATTCAAAAAATAATTTTTTAATGTCTCAAATATTAATTACGCCAGGGATTGCCTTTTCAATAGTAAATTTTGCAAAAAATAATTTTAATTATTCAAAAAATAATTTTTTACTGTCTCAAATTTTAATTACGCCAGGGATTGCCTTTTCTATAGTAAATTATTCAAAAAATAATTTTTTACTGTCTCAAATATTAATTACGCCAGGGATTGCCTTTTTTATAGTAAATTATTCAAAAAATAATTTTTTACTGTCGCAAATTTTAATTACGCCAGGGATTGCCTTTTCTATAGTAAATTATTCAAAAAATAATTTTTTACTGTCTCAAATTTTAATTACGCCAGGGATTGCCTTTTCTATAGTAAATTATTCAAAAAATAATTTTTTACTGTCTCAAATATTAATTACGCCAGGGATTGCCTTTTTTATAGTAAATTATTCAAAAAATAATTTTTTACTGTCGCAAATTTTAATTACGCCAGGGATTGCCTTTTCTATAGTAAATTATTCAAAAAATAATTTTTTATTGTCTCAAATTTTAATTACGCCAGGGATTGCCTTTTCTATAGTAAATTATTCAAAAAATAATTTTTTACTGTCTCAAATATTAATTACGCCAGGGATTGCCTTTTCTATAGTAAATTTTGCAAAAAATAATTTTTTACTGTCGCAAATTTTAATTACGCCAGGGATTGCCTTTTCTATAGTAAATTATTCAAAAAATAATTTTTTACTGTCGCAAATTTTAATTACGCCAGGGATTGCCTTTTCTATAGTAAATTTTGCAAAAAATAATTTTTTTACTGTCGCAAATTTTAATTACGCCAGGGATTGCCTTTTCTATAGTAAATTATTCAAAAAAAAAATTGTTTAGTGTCGCAAGTTTTAATTACGCCAGGGATTGCCTTTTCTATAGTAAATTTTGCAAAAAATAATTTTTTACTGTCTCAAATTTTAAATACGCCAGGGATTGCCTTTTCTATAGTAAATTATTCAAAAAATAATTTTTTACTGTCGCAAATTTTAATTACGCCAGGGATTGCCTTTTCTATATTAAATTTTGCAAAAAATAATTTTTTACTGTCGCAAATTTTAATTACGCCAGGGATTGCCTTTTCTATAGTAAATTATTCAAAAAATAATTTTTTCTGTCGCAAATTTTAATTACGCCAGGGATTCACTTTTCTATAGTAAATTATTCAAAAAATCATTTTTTACTGTCCCAAATTTTAATTACGCCAGGGATTGCCTTTTCTATAGTAAATTATTCAAAAAATAATTTTTTACTGTCTCAAATTTTAATTACGCCAGGGATTGCCTTTTCTATAGTAAATTATTCAAAAAATAATTTTTTACTGTCTCAAATATTAATTACGCCAGGGATTGCCTTTTTTTATAGTAAATTATTCAAAAAATAATTTTTTACTGTCTCAAATATTAATTACGCCAGGGATTGCCTTTTCTATAGTAAATTATTCAAAAAATAATTTTTTACTGTCGCAAATTTTAATTACGCCAGGGATTGCCTTTTCTATAGTAAATTATTCAAAAAATAATTTTTTACTGTCTCAAACTTTTAATTACGCCAGGGATTGCCTTTTCTATAGTAAATTATTCAAAAAATAATTTTTTACTGTCTCAAATATTAATTACGCCAGGGATTGCCTTTTTTATAGTAAATTATTCAAAAAAATAATTTTTTACTGTCGCAAATTTTAATTACGCCAGGGATTGCCTTTTCTATAGTAAATTATTCAAAAAATAATTTTTTACTGTCTCAAATTTTAATTACGCCAGGGATTGTCTTTTCTATAGTAAATTATTCAAAAAATCATTTTTTACTGTCGCAAATTTTAATTACGCCAGGGATTGCCTTTTTTATAGTAAATTATTCAAAAAATAATTTTTTACTGTCGCAAATTTTAATTACGCCAGGGATTGCCTTTTCTATAGTAAATTATTCAAAAAATAATTTTTTACTGTCTCAAATTTTAATTACGCCAGGGATTGCCTTTTCTATAGTAAATTATTCAAAAAATAATTTTTTACTGTCTCAAATATTAATTACGCCAGGGATTGACTTTTCTATAGTAAATTTTGCAAAAAATAATTTTTTACTGTCGCAAATTTTAATTACGCCAGGGATTGCCTTTTCTATAGTAAATTATTCAAAAAATAATTTTTTACTGTCGCAAATTTTAATTACGCCGGGGATTGCCTTTTCTATAGTAAATTTTGCAAAAAATAATTTTTTACTGTCGCAAATTTTAATTACGCCAGGGATTGCCTTTTCTATAGTAAATTATTCAAAAAATAATTGTTTAGTGTCGCAAGTTTTAATTACGCCAGGGATTGCCTTTTCTATAGTAAATTTTGCAAAAAATAATTTTTTACTGTCTCAAATTTTAAATACGCCAGGGATTGCCTTCTGTATAGTAAATTTTGCAAAAAATAATTGTTTAGTGTCTCAAATTTTAAATACGACAGGGATTGCCTTTTGCATAGTAAATTTTGCAAAAAATAATTGTTTAGTGTCGCAAATTTTAATTACGCCAGGGATTGCCTTTTCTATAGTAAATTATTCAAAAAATAATTTTTACTGTCGCAAATTTTAATTACGCCAGGGATTGCCTTTTCTATAGTAAATTATTCAAAAATTCATTTTTTACTGTCGGAAGTTTTAATTACGCCAGGGATTGCCTTTTCTATAGTAAATTATTCAAAAAAATCATTTTTTACTGTCGCAAATTTTAATTACGCCAGGGGATTGCCTTTTCTATAGTAAATTATTCAAAAAATAATTTTTACTGTCGCAAATTTTAATTACGCCAGGGATTGCCTTTTCTATAGTAAATTATTCAAAAATTCATTTTTTTACTGTCGCAAATTTTAATTACGCCAGGGATTGCCTTTTCTATAGTAAATTATTCAAAAAATCATTTTTTTACTGTCGCAAATTTTAATTACGCCAGGGATTGCCTTTTCTATAGTAAATTATTCAAAAAAATAATTTTTTTACTGTCGCAAATTTTAATTACGCCAGGGATTGCCTTTTCTATAGTAAATTATTCAAAAAATAATTTTTTACTGTCTCAAATTTTAAATACGCCAGGGATTGCCTTTTCTATAGTAAATTTTGCAAAAAATAATTTTTTACTGTCGCAAATTTTAATTACGCCAGGGATTGCCTTTTCTATAGTAAATTATTCAAAAATTCATTTTTTTACTGTCGCAAATTTTAATTACGCCAGGGGTTGCCTTTTCTATAGTAAATTATTCAAAAAATTCATTTTTTACTGTCGCAAATTATAATTACGCCAGGGATTGCCTTTTCTATAGTAAATTATTCAAAAAAATAATTGTTTAGTGTCGCAAATTTTAATTACGCCAGGGATTGCCTTTTCTATAGTAAATTATTCAAAAAATAATTTTTTACTGTCCTCAAATTTTAATTACGCCAGGGATTGCCTTTTCTATAGTAAAATCTATTCAAAAATTAATTTTTTACTGTCTCAAATTTTAATTACCCCAGGGATTGCCTTTTCTATAGTAAATTATTCAAAAAATAATTTTTTACTGTCTCAAATTTTAAATACGCCAGGGATTGCCTTTTCTATAGTAAAATTATTCAAAAAATAATTTTTTCTGTCGCAAATTTTTAATTACGCCAGGGATTGCCTTTTCTATAGTAAATTATTCAAAAAATCATTTTTTACTGTCGCAAATTTTAATTACGCCAGGGATTGCCTTTTCTATAGTAAATTATTCAAAAAAATAATTTTTTTACTGTCTCAAATTTTAATTACGCCAGGGATTGCCTTTTCTATAGTAAATTATTCAAAAAATAATTTTTTACTGTCTCAAATTTTAATTACGCCAGGGATTGCCTTTTTCTATAGTAAATTTTGCAAAAATTAATTTTTTTACTGTCGCAAATTTTAATTACGCCTGGGATTGCCTTTTCTATAGTAAATTATTCAAAAAATAATTTTTTTACTGTTGCAAATTTTAAATACGTCAGGGATTGCCTTTTCTATAGTAAATTTTGCAAAAAATAATTGTTTAGTGTCGCAAATTTTAATTACGCCAGGGATTGCCTTTTCTATAGTAAATTATTCAAAAAATAATTTTTTACTGTCGCAAATTTTAATTACGCCAGGGAATGCCTTTTCTATAGTAAATTATTCAAAAAATAATTTTTTACTGTCTCAAATTTTAATTACGCCAGGCATTGCCTTTTCTATAGTAAAATTATTCAAAAAATAATTTTTTACTGTCTCAAATTTTAATTACGCCAGGGATTGCCTTTTCTATAGTAAATTTTGCAAAAATAATTTTTTTTACTGTCGCAAATTTTAATTACGCCAGGGATTGCCTTTTCTATAGTAAATTATTCCAAAAAAATAATTTTTTTACGGTCGCAAATTTTAATTACGCCAGGGATTGCCTTTTCTATAGTAAATTATTCAAAAAATAATTTTTTACTGTCTCAAATTTTAATTTACGCCAGGGATTGCCTTTTCTATAGTAAAATTATTCAAAAAATAATTTTTTACTGTCTCAAATTTTAATTACGCCAGGGATTGGCTTTTCTATAGTAAATTTTGCAAAAAATAATTTTTTTACTGTCGCAAATTTTAATTACGCCAGGGATTGCCTTTTCTATAGTAATTATTCAAAAATTCATTTTTTACTGTTGCAAATTTTAAATACGCCAGGGATTGCCTTTTCTATAGTAAATTATTTCAAAAAATAATTTTTTACTGTTGCAAATTTTAATTACGCCAGGGATTGCCTTTTCTATAGTAAATATTCAAAAAATCATTTTTTTACTGTCGCAAATTTTAATTACGCCAGGGATTGCCTTTTCTATAGTAAATTTTTGCAAAAAATAATTTTTTACTGTCTCAAATTTTAATTACGCCAGGGATTGCCTTTTCTATAGTAAATTATTCAAAAAATAATTTTTTTACTGTCTCAAATATTAATTACGCCAGGGATTGCCTTTTCTATAGTAAATTTTGCAAAAAATAATTTTTTACTGTCGCAAATTTTAATTACGCCAGGGATTGCCTTTTCTATAGTAAATTATTCAAAAAATAATTTTTTACGGTCGCAAATTTTAATTACGCCAGGGATTGCCTTTTCTATAGTAAATTATTCAAAAAATAATTTTTTACTGTCTCAAATTTTAATTACGCCAGGGATTGCCTTTTCTATAGTAAATTATTCAAAAAAATATTTTTTACTGTCTCAAATTTTAATTACGCCAGGGATTGCCTTTTCTATAGTAAATTTTGCAAAAAATAATTTTTACTGTCGCAAATTTTAATTACGCCAGGGGATTGCCTTTTCTATAGTAAATTATTCAAAAATTCATTTTTTTACTGTTGCAAATTTTAAATACTCCAGGGATTGCCTTTTCTATAGTAAATTATTCAAAAAAATAATTTTTTACTGTTGCAAATTTTAATTACGCCAGGGATTGCCTTTTCTATAGTAAATATTCAAAAAAATAATTTTTTACTGTCGCAAATTTTAATTACGCCAGGGATTGCCTTTTCTATAGTAAATTTTGCAAAAAATAATTTTTTTACTGTCGCAAATTTTAATTACGCCAGGGATTGCCTTTTCTATAGTAAATTATTCAAAAAATAATGTTTTACTGTCGCAAATTTTAATTACGCCAGGGATTGCCTTTTCTATAGTAAAATTTTGCAAAAAATAATTTTTTTACTGTCACAAATTTTAATAATGCCAGGGATTGCCTTTTCTATAGTAAATTATTCAAAAAATAATTTTTTACTGTCGCAAATTTTAATTACGCCAGGGATTGCCTTTTCTATAGTAAATTTTGCAAAAAATAATTTTTTACTGTCGCAAATTTTAATTACGCCAGGGATTGCCTTTTCTATAGTAAATTATTCAAAAAATAATCTTTTTCTGTCGCAAATTTTAATTACGCCAGGGATTCACTTTTCTATAGTAAATTATTCAAAAAATCATTTTTTTATTGTCCCAAATTTTAATTACGCCAGTGATTGCCTTTTCTATAGTAAATTATTCAAAAAATAATTGTTACTGTCGCAAATTTTAATTACGCCAGGGATTGCCTTTTCTATAGTAAATTATTCAAAAAAATCATTTTTTACTGTCCGCCAAATTTTAATTACGCCAGGGATTGCCTTTTTTATAGTAAATTATTCAAAAAATAATTTTTTACTGTCGCAAATTTTTAATTACGCCAGGGATTGCCTTTTCTATAGTAAATTATTCAAAAAAATAATTTTTTGACTGTCTCAAATTTTAATTACGCCAGGGATTGCCATTTCTATAGTAAATTATTCAAAAAATAATTTTTTACTGTCTCAAATATTAATTACGCCAGGGATTGCCTTTTCTATAGTAAATTTTGCAAAAAATAATTTTTTACTGTCGCAAATTTTAATTACGCCAGGGATTGCCTTTTCTATAGTAAATTATTCAAAAAAATAATTTTTTACTGTCGCAAATTTTAATTACGCCAGGGATTGCCTTTTCTATAGTAAATTTTGCAAAAAATAATTTTTTACTGTCGCAAATTTTTAATTACGCCAGGGATTGCCTTTTCTATAGTAAATTATTCAAAAAATAATTGTTTAGTGTCGCAAGTTTTAATTACGCCAGGGATTGCCTTTTCTATAGTAAATTTTGCAAAAAATAATTTTTTACTGTCTCAAATTTTAAATACGCCAGGGATTGCCTTCTGTATAGTAAATTTTGCAAAAAATAATTGTTTAGTGTCTCAACCTTTTAAATACGACAGGGATTTGCCTTTTGCATAGTAAATTTTGCAAAAAATAATTGTTTAGTGTCCGCAAATTTTAATTACGCCAGGGATTGCCTTTTCTATAGTAAATTATTCAAAAAATAATTTTTACTGTCGCAAATTTTAATTACGCCAGGGATTGCCTTTTCTATAGTAAATTATTCAAAAATTCATTTTTTACTGTCGGAAGTTTTAATTACGCCAGGGATTGCCTTTTCTATAGTAAATTATTCAAAAAATCATTTTTTACTGTCGCAAATTTTAATTACGCCAGGGATTGCCTTTTCTATAGTAAATTATTCAAAAAATAATTTTTACTGTCGCAAATTTTAATTACGCCAGGGATTGCCTTTTCTATAGTAAATTATTCAAAAATTCATTTTTTACTGTCGCAAATTTTAATTACGCCAGGGATTGCCTTTTCTATAGTAAATTATTCAAAAAAATCATTTTTTACTGTCGCAAAATTTTAATTACGCCAGGGATTGCCTTTTCTATAGTAAATTATTCAAAAAATAATTTTTTTACTGTCGCAAATTTTAATTACGCCAGGGATTGCCTTTTCTATAGTAAATTATTCAAAAAATAATTTTTTACTGTCTCAAATTTTAAATACGCCAGGGATTGCCTTTTCTATAGTAAATTTTGCAAAAAATAATTTTTTACTGTCGCAAATTTTAATTACGCCAGGGATTGCCTTTTCTATAATAAATTATTCAAAAATTCATTTTTTACTGTCGCAAATTTTAATTACGCCAGGGGTTGCCTTTTCTATAGTAAATTATTCAAAAATTCATTTTTTACTGTCGCAATTTATAATTACGCCAGGGATTGCCTTTTCTATAGTAAATTATTCAAAAAATAATTGTTTAGTGTCGCAAATTTTAATTACGCCAGGGATTGCCTTTTCTATAGTAAATTATTCAAAAAATAATTTTTTACTGTCTCAAATTTTAATTACGCCAGGGATTGCCTTTTCTATAGTAAATTATTCAAAAATTAATTTTTTACTGTCTCAAATTTTAATTACCCCAGGGATTGCCTTTTCTATAGTAAATTATTCAAAAAAATAATTTTTTACTGTCTCAAATTTTAAATACGCCAGGGATTGCCTTTTCTATAGTAAATTATTCAAAAAAATAATTTTTTCTGTCGCAAATTTTAATTACGCCAGGGATTGCCTTTTCTATAGTAAATTATTCAAAAAATAATTTTTTACTGTCGCAAATTTTAATTACGCCAGGGATTGCCTTTTCTATAGTAAATTTTGCACAAAATAATTTTTTACTGTCGCAAATTTTAATTACGCCAGGGATTGCCTTTTCTATAGTAAATTTTGCAAAAAATAATTTTTTACTGTCGCAAATTTTAATTACGCCAGGGATTGCCTTTTCTATAGTAAATTATTCAAAAAATAATTTTTTCTGTCGCAAATTTTAATTACGCCAGGGATTGCCTTTTCTATAGTAAATTATTCAAAAAATCATTTTTTACTGTCGCAAATTTTTAATTACGCCAGGGATTGCCTTTTCTATAGTAAATTATTCAAAAAATAATTTTTTACTGTCTCAAATTTTAATTACGCCAGGGATTGCCTTTTCTATAGTAAATTATTCAAAAAATAATTTTTTACTGTCTCAAATTTTAATTACGCCAGGGATTGCCTTTTCTATAGTAAATTTTGCAAAAAAATAATTTTTTACTGTCGGAAATTTTAATTACGCCTGGGATTGCCTTTTCTATAGTAAATTATTCAAAAAATAATTTTTTACTGTTGCAAATTTTAAATACGTCAGGGATTGCCTTTTCTATAGTAAATTTTGCAAAAAATAATTGTTTAGTGTCGCAAATTTTAATTACGCCAGGGATTGCCTTTTCTATAGTAAATTATTCAAAAAATAATTTTTTACTGTCGCAAATTTTAATTATGCCAGGGATTGCCTTTTCTATAGTAAATTATTCAAAAAAATCATTTTTTACTGTCGCAAATTTTAATTACGCCAGGGATTGCCTTTTCTATAGTAAATTATTCAAAAAATAATTTTTTACTGTCGCAAATTTTAATTACGCCAGGGATTGCCTTTTCTATAGTAAATTATTCAAAAAATAATTTTTTACTGTCTCAAATTTTAATTACGCTAGGCATTGCCTTTTCTATAGTAAATTATTCAAAAAAATAATTTTTTACTGTCTCAAATTTTAATTACGCCAGGGATTGCCTTTTCTATAGTAAATTTTACAAAAAATAATTTTTTACTGTCGCAAATTTTAATTACGCCAGGGATTGCCTTTTCTATAGTAAATTATTCAAAAAATAATTTTTTACGGTCGCAAATTTTTAATTACGCCAGGGATTGCCTTTTCTATAGTAAATTATTCAAAAAATAATTTTTTTACTGTCTCAAATTTTAATTACGCCAGGGATTTGCCTTTTCTATAGTAAATTATTCAAAAAATAATTTTTTACTGTCTCAAATTTTATTTACGCCAGGGATTGCCTTTTCTATAGTAAATTTTGCAAAAAATAATTTTTTACTGTCGCAAATTTTAATTACGCCACGGATTGCCTTTTCTATAGTAAATTATTCAAAAATTCATTTTTTACTGTTGCATATTTTAAATACGCCAGGGATTGCCCTTTTCTATAGTAAATTATTCAAAAAATAATTTTTTTACTGTTGCAAATTTTAATTACGCCAGGGATTGCCTTTTCTATAGTAAATATTCAAAAAATCATTTTTTACTGTCGCAAATTTTAATTACGCCAGGGATTGCCTTTTCTATAGTAAATTTTGCAAAAAATAATTTTTTACTGTCGCAAATTTTAATTACGCCAGGGATTGCCCTTTTCTATAGTAAATTATTCAAAAAATAATGTTTTACTGTCGCAAATTTTAATTACGCCAGGGATTGCCTTTTCTATAGTAAATTTTGCAAAAAAATAATTTTTTTACTGTCACAAATTTTAATAACGCCAGGGATTGCCTTTTCTATAGTAAAATTATTCAAAAAATAATTTTTTTACTGTCGCAAATTTTAATTACGCCAGGGATTGCCTTTTCTATAGTAAATTATTCAAAAAATAAGTTTTTTACTGTTGCAAATTTTAAATACGCCCGGGATTACCTTTTCTATAGTAAAATTTTGCAAAAAATAATTTTTTACTGCCGCAAATTTTAATTACGCCAGGGATTGCCTTTTCTATAGTAAATTATTCAAAAATTCATTTTTTACTGTCGCAAATTTTAATTACGCCAGGGATTGCCTTTTCTATAGTAAATTATTCAAAAATTCATTTTTTACTGTCGCAAATTTTAATTACGCCAGGGATTGCCTTTTCTATAGTAAATTATTCCGCAAATTATAATTACGCCAGGGATTGCCTTCTTTATAGTAAATTATTCAAAAAATAATTTTTTACTGTCGCAAATTTTAATTACGCCAGGGATTGCCTTTTCTATAGTAAAATTATTCAAAAAATAATTTTTTTACTGTCTCAAGTTTTAATTACGCCAGGGATTGCCTTTTCTATAGAAAATTTTGCAAAAAATAATTTTTTACTGTCGCAAATTTTAATTACGCCAGGGATTGCCTTTTCTAAAGTAAATTTTGCAAAAAATAATTTTTTACTGTCGCAAATTTTAATTACGCCAGGGATTGCCTTTTCTATAGTAAATTATTCAAAAAATAATTTTTTACTGTCGCAAATTTTAATTACGCCAGGGATTGCCTTTTCTATAGTAAATTATTCAAAAAATAATTTTTTACTGTTGCAAATTTTAAATACGCCAGGGATTGCCTTTTGTATAGTAAATTTTGCAAAAAATAATTTTTTTACTGTCGCAAATTTTAATTACGCCAGGGATTGCCTTTTCTATAGTAAATTTTGCAAAAAATAATTTTTTACTGTCGCAAATTTTAAATATGCCAGGGATTGCCTTTTGTATAGTAAATTTTGCAAAAAATAATTGTTTAGTGTCGCCAATTTTAATTACGCCAGGGATTGCCTTTTCTATAGTAAATTATTCAAAAAAATAATTTTTACTGTTGCAAATTTTAATTACGCCAGGGATTGCCTTTTCTATAGTAAATTATTCAAAAAAATAATTTTTACTGTTGCAAATTTTAATTACGCCAGGGATTGCCTTTTCTATAGTAAATTATTCAAAAAATAATTTTTTTACTGTCGCAAATTATAATTACGCCAGGGATTGCCTTTTCTATAGTAAATTATTCAAAAATTAATTTTTTACTGTCGCAAATTTTAATTAAGCCAGGGATTGCCTTTTGTATAGTAAATTTTGCAAAAAATAATTGTTTAGTGTCGCAAATTTTAATTACGCCAGGGATTGCCATTTCTATAGTAAATTATTCAAAAATTAATTGTTTAGTGTCGCAAATTTTAATTACGCCAGGGATTGCCTTTTCTATAGTAAATTATTCAAAAATTAATTTTTTACTGTCTCAAATTTTAATTACGCCAGGGTTTGCCTTTTCTATAGTAAATTATTCAAAAATTCATTTTTTACTGTCGCAAATTATAATTACGCCAGGGATTGCCTTTTCTATAGTAAATTTTGCAAAAAATAATTGTTTAGTGTCGCAAATTTTTAATTACGCCAGGGATTGCCTTTTCTATAGTAAATTATTCAAAAATTCATTTTTTACTGTCGCAAATTTTAATTACGCCAGGGATTGCCTTTTCTATAGTAAAATTATTCAAAAAATAATTTTTTACTGTCGCAAATTTTAATTACGCCAGGGATTGCCTTTTTCTATAGTAAATTATTCAAAAAATAATTTTTTACTGTCTCAAATTTTAATTACGCCAGGGATTGCCTCTTCTATAGTAAATTATTCAAAAAATAATTTTTTACTGTCGCAAATTTTAATTACGCCAGGGATTGCCTTTTTCTATAGGTAAATTTTGCAAAAATTCATTTTTTTACTGTCGCAAATTTTAGTTACGCCAGGGATTGCCTTTTCTATAGTAAATTTTGCAAAAAATAATTTTTTTACTGTTGCAAATTTTAATTACGCCAGGGATTGCCTTTTCTATGGTAAATTATTCAAAAAATAATTTTTTTACTGTTGCAAATTTTAATTACGCCAGGGATTGCCTTTTCTATAGTAAATTATTCAAAAAAATAATTTTTTTACTGTCGCAATTTATAATTACGCCAGGGATTGCCTTTTCTATAGTAAAATTATTCAAAAAATAATTTTTTACTGTCTCAAATTTTAAATACGCCAGGGATTGCCTTTTCTATAGTAAATTTTGCAAAAAATAATTTTTTCTGTCACAAATTTTAATTATGCCAGGGATTGCCTTTTCTATAGTAAAATTATTCAAAAAATAATTTTTTACTGTCTCAAATTCTAATTACGCCAGGGATTGCCTTTTCTATAGTAAATTATTCAAAAAATAATTGTTTAGTGTCGCAAATTTTAATTACGCCAGGGATTGCCTTTTCTATAGTAAATTATTCAAAAATTCATTTTTTTACTGTCGCAAATTTTAATTACGCCAGGGATTGCCTTTCTATAGTAAATTTTGCAAAAAATAATTTTTTACTGTCGCAAATTTTAATTACGCCAGGGATTGCCTTTTCCTATAGTAAATTTTGCAAAAAATAATTTTTATACTGTCGCAAATTATAATTACGCCAGAGATTTCCATTTCTATAGTAAATTATTCAAAAAATTCATTTTTTACTGTCTCAAATTTTAATTATGCCAGGGATTGCCTTTTCTATAGTAAATTTTGCAAAAAATAATTTTTTTACTGTCGCAAATTTTAATTACGCCAGGGATTGCCTTTTCTATAGTAAATTTTTGCAAATAAATAATTTTTTTACTGTCGCAAATTTTAATTACGCCAAGGATTGCCTTTTCTATAGTAAATTATTCAGAAATTCATTTTTTACTGTCTCAAATTTTAATTACGCCAGGGATTGCCTTTTCTATAGTAAATTATTGAAAAAATAATTTTTTACTGTCGCAAATTTTAATTACGCCAGGGATTGCCTTTTCTATAGTAAAATTATTCAACAAATAATTTTTTACTGTCTCAAATTTTAATTACGCCAGGGATTGCCTTTTCTATAGTAAAATTATTCAAAAAATAATTTTTTTACTGTCGCAAATTATAATTACGCCAGGGATTGCCTTTTCTATAGTAAATTATTCAAAAAATTATTTTTACTGTCTCAAATTTTAATTACGCCAGGGATTGCCTTTTCTATAGTAAATTTTGCAAAAAATAATTTATTACTGTCGCTAGTTTTTAATTACGCCAGGGATTGCCTTTTCTATAGTAAATTTTGCAAGAAATAATTTTTTACTGTTGCAAATTTTAATTACGCCAGGGATTGCCTTTTCTATAGTAAATTTTGCAAAAAATAATTTTTTTATTGTCGCAAGTTTTAATTACGCCAGGAATTGCCTTTTCTATAGTAAATTTTGCAAAAAATAATTTTTTACTGTCGCAAGTTTTAATTACGCCAGGGATTGCCTTTTCTATAGTAAATTTTGCAAATAATAATTTTTTACTGTTGCAAATTTGAAATACGCCAGGGATTGCCTTTTCTATAGTAAATTATTCAAAAAAATAATTGTTTAGTGTCGCAAATTTTAATTACGCCAGGGATTGCGTTTTCTAT